>CAIGRT010074998.1:0-11230 GCA_903798405.1 Fraxinus platypoda | reverse complement strand
CCCCCCCCCAAATAAATAAATAAATCAATCTTGAGTATCAAGACGGTTATACCATTATTTTTTTTAAATTACCTAGGGGTCTGCAATGAGGTGAGGGTAAAATTGAGGGTAGTATCGGATGGGACCGTAGAGAGAGGCGAATCGAAGGCCCTTGAGGTGAAACAAGGGACGATGTGGGTTGGAAGGGAGGGAAAATTAGGGGCAAGGCTAGAGTGGGGCATGAGGAGGAGATGCATTTCTTTGTATTTTTTTTTTATATTGTCTTATTATTATTATTATTATTATACCAAGTTAATTTGAGGATCAATCGTGCAATTTTCATTTTCTAAATTAAGAACCAAAAAATAAAAATTACTATTAAGAAAAATATTATATCAGCAATGATAGTGAACGCGTAGTTATATATGAATTTAATTCGTCAATCACATTATTTGTAATATACTTTAGCATATCTTAATTATTAAAGTTCTAATAAATCTGAATCTTGACTTCTTTTTTTCTTCTTGACTTTCATATAAACAAATTAATTATTAGCGCAAAACTGATCCTTATTGTTTGTTTGGGAGAAGATTATTTGAAGTTAAAAAATGAATTTTGGAGAATGTGTGATGAAAATGTATGAAAAAGTTAAGAGTTCACGTACGAAATTTATTGCTAGAGTTTATAATCGAAAAATGAGTTTATGTAAAAATGATTTTCAAGCAAGGCGAATAGACCATAAAAGACAACGTCATTGGATAATATAATTTGATCAATAAATTACATGTCCGTTTGTTTCCTAGTGTCTTGTACTTATCCCATACTTTCGCCCCATCCTTAACCTAGACAAAAGGTTAGAAAATGTACACAAAAATGCAATTTTCTATAATGATTTATGGGTAAAAGATGCATTTTGGAGGTTCTATCCCAACAAAGAATTTGGAATTTACTTCTTAATTGCCCACAAAAAGATTTCTTGTGATTTTGGTCTTTCTTGAAAGTTCCCACAATACATGACCATATAACTAACTACACAATTATAAACTCCCTAAATAATGTAAAAAAAAAAAAAAAAAATCGAGATGACTAAGGTACTTGTCAGCCTAACTTTATATATAAATGCACGACACATTCTCTTGTATACACATCTTATATTTTTATTTTTTTACTAAACAAATTAGAGAGAGAGAGACAGACAGACAGAGAGAGAGTAGAGCCTTTTTCAGACAACATATTCATTTACAGCCAGAATCCTTAAACAGAATATTAATTATGGGATTAAGAGACATTGGAGAGACACTGCCACCAGGTTTTAGGTTTTATCCAAGCGATGAAGAACTTGTTCTTCATTATCTTTACAAAAAGATTGCTAACGAACAAGTTCTTAAAGGTACTTTAGTGGAGATTGATCTTCATACATGTGAGCCATGGCAGCTCCCTGGTAAATCCTCCATTCTCTTCTTCAATGATCACCATCTACCCCGCCTTACCTGGGGCGGTTCTTGGTTGTTTCTTGTTCTTTGGATAACATTTCATGAAGATATTTCTGTGTAACTTTCTGGGAATTTTGTTGTGAAATTCTCTTACGTTTTTTCCTTAATTTCTATTTTGTTTTGTTTTGTTTTGTTGTCTGAAAAATATAAAAAAGTGAGTCTGGCAAAATACACACCGATCATAGGTAGTCACTGCTTAGATTCGATGAAGCTACCTGGATTAATTGGCTCAATAATGTGAATATTTAACTGCATGAAAATTATATATAGATACAAATAATTATTTTATATATATATATATATATATTTTTTTTAATTTTATTGAGATAGATGGCAATATATATTTTGGATATGGCATTATTTTGATTTTAGTTCTTAATCTATTTATTTTAGTTTTTACAAGGTTAAACTTATCTTCGGACTGACTCGTAATATCATAGTGCTTGTTTGAAATTTTATCAATTTTTCAACTGGTTAAATTTTAATTTTAGTTTATATTTCATGGGACCCACAACTTTCATCAACTTTTCAACCGCATTTCATTGACTTTTACCAAAATCTACTAAAATTTTTGTAAAAGCTTTGTCATACAGCCCCTTAGTATGCATGTTTCTTTTTAGCCATAAGTCTTCCTGAAAGTTGAAAGGAATTTAGAAAAGGCCCTTATCTTTTCCTGAAAAGAAATGTCTTAATTTCTGGATGTGTAGCATATAGGTTCATTGAACTTTGCTTCCTTTTGTAGATGTATATGCAGAAGATGATGCTTAATTTGGGAACCTTTAAGACTTTCCTTTAGCAAAATATGTATTAAACATGAAACATGCTAGTGTATAGTATTCATTTTTTGAGTTAATTATATTATTCATTTTGGCTCAACAAAATCCATTTCAAACCAAATAAAAAAAAAATCAAAGAAAATATATTTGATCATTCCTTAGGAGTAGTTTCTTTTTTAATTATTTGATAGGGAAATTAATAAAGGATTCATAAAATTAAAAAAGAAATATTAAAAAATTTAATTATAATTTTTTAAGTCATGTAGGGAGGAAATAAGGAAGAGATATAGACTTCCTACCCTATCCAATTAGTTGAAAAGGTTCAAGCACCTTTCACATTCTTTCATATATATGACTTTCCTAGAAACTTTGTGAAAGCAAATTAAGACTTGCCTTGAGAATCTTTGTGACACATAACCAACTTTTGTCCCTTAGGAAAATATTGTCACACAAGCAATTATAATTAAATACTCGTAACGCGTACATAAGCGTGTGTATAAAATTTCGTAAGTTAATGCACTTTAGATAATATCTATGTACGTTTTTTTCAATTATGTTTACGTTAGATACACATGAAGCATGTCTTTAGTATGGTAGAAGACTCTAATATATGTCCATTATTTTGTAGAGGTGGCAAAGTTGAATTCGAACGAGTGGTATTTCTTTAGCTTTAGAGATCGCAAATACGCAACCGGGTATCGTACCAACCGGGCCACCACCTCGGGCTACTGGAAGGCGACAGGAAAGGATCGAGTAGTGCTCGACTCGAGGAGCCGGGTGACAGTAGGGATGAGAAAGACTTTAGTTTTCTACAAGAATAGGGCCCCCAATGGAATAAAAACAGGGTGGATCATGCATGAATTTCGGCTGGAGAACCCTCACGTGCCTCCTAAGGTTAAGTTACTATAATGTTTTTTTCTCCTCTTTTCTTCTCAGTCTATATCTATAGGTAGAGAGAGAAACATAGGTCATGTGAATGTGTTGACGCAAAGGAAAAGAAATTTGAGTCATTCATGCGACAGTAATGGAACTTCTTTTATACACTTCATTGAAAACAAGATAGATTCTATCTAAAAATATTCTTTCTTTTTCTTTAGGTCATTTTTAAAATCTTGTACGCATCCATTGCTTCTTATTCGTATCTCATTCTTGTTTTCGCTTTAGAAAAGGCTGATTTTATTTGATTCGATGATATATTTTCGTTGGATTACTTTATCTAAAAGCTTCGTATAATAGTAACGTTTTCGTCCCCTTACATGCATTTTAATTCTTTTTTTCCGACAAATATCTATCATGCAAATTTCTTTTTTTCTTTTTTTATAAATGGGTGACCAAACTTTTTTAACATAAGACCTTTGTCATTTTGATATATGTTACATTATTTGACGATATATAATAATAAAAAGTCTAAAACATTCTTAAACACATAAGAATCTAAATGGAAAAAATAACAGCATGGTAATATAAACTTTGTACACGCATTAATTAAAGTAGGGTTTAATATGGATGAAGCATAATATATTTTTTTTTTTTTTCCCTTCTACGAATATTGACAGGAAGACTGGGTGTTATGTCGAGTATTTCACAAAGGCAAGGGTGAGAATAGCAACCAACTAAGCCCAGAAAATTTCTATGATTCAACCACTTCTAATATGGGTGCATCTCCTCCTACAAATGAATATGCATTGCTTAATTATGGCCAAGACATGATTACTTCCTTTGATCAAGGACAAAACCCTAGCAGTCTCCTCGACTTATCGGTCCCGGACGTCGACCGGAGTAATTACCTTCAGCTGTCACAAGAGATGAATATTGAAACCCCCTCAAGCCTCAAAATGATGCATACTAAATTTGAGGATGATTATGGATTCTTATTCGATACGGGTTTCGAAGAGTCGACATTAATGAATGAGGAAAACAGCCTGGTTTTCCTTTGAAGATCGTAGTTCGGTATCAGAATTGTCTGTTTGTGAAATCTTATAGATTAGAAATTAGGCAGATGTGTGTTTCATTTGAATTCATATTCCTCAAAACGTCTGGTGGATTGGGTATAATTATTTCAAGATAGTTGGCTAAAGAATCTGGGATAATATGTATATGAACATTTTCATGAAGTTGTCAATTAGAAAATTAAGTTCTATGTATATATTCCTTAAACAAAGAATGTTAAGTATTTGGTCACTTCAATTCTTCCTTTAGACGTAGCAATTGGTTGATGATTCAAAATGGGGTAAATAATTGATTTTTATTTTTTATTTTTCTTATGGCAGTAAATGCTTGACTTAAAAAAAAAAAAAAAAACGAGTTTTAAAGGTAGAAGACAAGTTTGAAACACAGGATTTAAGTTGGGAAAATTTTCTCACCCTAAAAAGAAAAAAAAAAAAAAAAAAAGGGTTCATGTTGTTAAACGGGCCGTGGATAATATACACAATAGCTTCAAAGTTGACTTACCCATCTACTCTATTGGTCCATTATGATTTTCAATTCTTTTTATTATTAATAGATTTTTTGAATGTTTCAAATTTATTAATATATATTTCATAATCACCTTTTAAAAATAAAATAAAATAATGCACTTCATATTATCTCAATTAATATAATAGATCTAAACCATCGTTCCTAATTTTCGGTATATAAAATAATATTTCCTTAATTTATGATATTATTTTACACTATTTTTAGAATCCTTATAATCATTATTTTATTTCTTTTTTTATCTTTTCATGATTTAATTCCTGAATTAATTGTAGACACTACGTTCTCACGATTAATAATTTATCTAGTTGGATATATCTTGCACGGTCCCATGCTTTCAAGAATAGTTCCCCAACATTAATGACTCCATCAAAATTCAATACCAATTCGACGGAAATACTTAGCCCCTGTTTGGTAGAAATTTAAGATTTCAATTTCAGTCAAAATCAACAATTAATTTAAATCATATATTTTATTGGATTCACAAATTTTCAACCACACATCTTATTTTTAAAAGGTTGAACCCCAACCTTGAGAGCCCGCCCCGCCCCTAGAACATTGTGGAGAAGGTAAATCGTGGGATGTGCCTCATCAAGCCAGGGTACAAGTGCTGCCATACTGGTGCCCACAAAGAGTCCAATTCCATACCTTGTAAGAGGCAGAAATCGAATCCTCACACTGCGACTGTCAATTCAACTGAAACTACCCAACTCATGTCCATTACACCACTGAGCTATGCCCCGAGGGCAACCACACATCTTATTTTAATCTCCATCAAACATGGGTTAAATTGCCAAGTGGTCTCATTATCCTCCCAGCAAATAGAGCATAGGGAATAGTTTGTGCCTGCCTCGGATCCACATCAACGTCTATATCAAAGTTTAAATTTTGATGGGAGAATGTACAAGGGCATCATAAAGATTTCTATTTTGTTCGAAATGATAAGACTCTATAATAACTCTACCAACCTTGAAGAGAATTAGAACGACTCTACCGTTCGGTGTTAGAAATAGATGTAGCAATTCAATGTTGGAGATTAAATTAAAATCGCCTCTCAAGTCATGTGCTACATGACTATTCATCTTATTCAATTACGTACAATAATTCATTTGACCTTTTTGTTGTTGGTGAGAGTTGAGATTCTTCACCACGGGGCACCAATTAATTCCTTTATTTCTATTTTTTTTTTCTTCCTATTATGTATTTATTTTTATCCACGTGGAACCAGCTGAGAAACCACCCCCACCAACCCACACAAATTAATTAATTATTCAACTATTAGGGAGCAAACACGTGTTATCTAGAATGCTATTCAGCCGTTTGTCCTAAAAAAAGTGCTTTTTAAGTATGAATAATGTAAGTACTTATATATTTCAATATTAACATTAAATTTGACACTGCTATGAATGATAAATTTTTATACATTAATTTTAACAATATTTTAAATAATTAATGGCTCGAGTTTTGACACATAATGGAGTGTCAAACTTGTTGTACTCTTATGTCAAACGAAGTAAATAACCTCAGTAGTACATTTTGTCTTGATCTCATTAAGGGCCACCAAATTCCATATTATTGTACTTTTTTCAATTTAATGTATATGGATAGAAATAAGCAAGAAGTCACATCGGGTAATTGTGTTGTATGTGGGGTAGTTTGGAGGCGGGAGAATCACAATTGCGATCCAACGTTAGTCTTCGAAGGTGCTCGAAAAATCGAGAATAAAAGTCGAGAAGAAGATGATGTGAATGTAATTAAAGAAAATAATTACTAAATTAATTCCAACGAGTTTAATAATTAAAACAAGGAAAAGAATAACATATTTATATTATTATGTCACAAAGTAAGACGATTATTAAATTATAAGTGCCTACGTAAAAAAATAAGAGTAATGCTATTCATCTCCACTGGGGTTACAAACACAGTTTAGGTGGCTCTAAATGATAGGTTAAATGAAATGTGAAATTAAATGACTTATTTAATTTCACATATCATTTAATGACACATTAACGCCACATAGACTGTGTTTGTAACCCCACTAACGATGAATAACATTACTTAAAAAATAAATATGGAAATATAGAAATGTGTGTCTAGGAATCAGAGATAATCGAGCAAAAATGTTTACAATTAAGAGGACAAGTCTTGGACAAACAAAGGTCAAATTTGTCGGACAACAAACATTTTTCTCTCCAAACTATGCTAAGAAAAATCCATACTCCACACACTCACCTCGTGCAATCTTGGGACTGTCAATGGATCAACAACCGTAAACTATTATTATATTATAATTTCTTTTCTTTTTTTCCTGATTTTTTACACATTTTTCTGTTTTATCTCATACAGAAAAGACATATTTGGATGTGGGATTGTACAAGATATAAACTTATAATTGATAAGAACTTATTTCTTTTATTTAAACTTACTTTGATGAAAGAAAAAACTTAAAACATATTTAATATATTAGACTAAACAATATGATGAAAGAAAAGAAGTGGACCTTGTATATATGTTGTCACGTGAAAGTTTTTTTTACGTACGAAACCCGTACTTAGAGCACGTTTGAGTCCCCCCCTTTTTTTTTCCACAAAAATACATTTTGAAATAGCGATTTGACGTAGAATATGTGGTTAAAAAATAAAGAAAAGTTTTGAGTTTGCGTGTAATATTATTTTATCGAAGAATGTGTGATTGAAAATAAGAGAGAGAAATGTATTTTAGAAATAACAGGAACAAAACAAGGGCTTAATATCTCATCTGAGATAATCCTTTCTGATTATTTTATACTTTTTTTTATTAGATTTCTTTACCTTTAATTTCTTTTGCACATTGAAAGTATGTAAATATTTAAAACATTTGACTAAACAATATAAAGAAAAGTTATATTATTATGGGCCTGTCTGAGTCCCTTTTTTTTTTTTTTTTTTTATGTAAAATGCATTTTGGAATGATAAATTGATGGCGAATGTGTGGTTAAAAATGAAAGAAATTTTTTTGGGTTGTATGTAATATTATTTTATTGAAAAATGTGTGGTTGAAAAAAAAATGTATTTTAAGAAAAATGGGGATCAAACAAGGTTATATAAAAACATCATGCTAATATTTTATTTAAATTTAGGTATTTGTCACTTACATTTTTCGATTGCTTTGTCTCGATTGGATGTGCGTGCAATGAAATCTGCATTTAATGTCTCCCACCCAATGTTTACCATGCATTGAGAATGTGCATATTGTGTAAATGAATATATTTATATAGCTATATTTTTTTTAATTTCCTCAATCCCAATGAGATTTTGTTGGATTAGTTCAACACTGTTTTTCAAATACGGTCAATGTTCAGATAGCACAATGAATTATTTATCTTGAGATCAACATAATTTGTTTAAAATTAAAGTATGTGAGACTCGAGAATATGAAAAATTGCAGCTGCCATTTTGTACTTTTGCACTCTTCTCTTCGACTTTCATTTCTTGGGGATGCAATCAAAATGAAGGCTAGAAACGAAGGTGTAGAATGATGTAAAAATTGAGAACGATGGTTGTAATTTTCTCTTATCAATGTTGTCGTCTTTTGACTACTCAAGAAACGTGGAAATGATATCCAAACGATCTCCCGAAAAATATTTGCAATGAATTAGACATTTGGTTAAACTTATGCTCTCCTCTTGAAATTGATTAGAGAAAAAATACAGTTACAAATTTATCAGACTCAAACGTTTAATGCCTAGTTATAGGCTATAAACAGGTTTGAATGATTCAAGATCTGAGTAAGATTTGCTAGTGTAAATGTTGTTTATGATCAAATTGGTAGTCACAAGAACCCGATATTATTTTATTTTATGCAGTCTAGCCCAAGAATAAGTACAAATATGTCATTAGAGTTAGTAAATATTTCTAGTTTCAACTCGAGCACGAGCCTTTGTGGACGTGAACAATGTCTTGAAATTCACGGATAAAATTTATGGACTTCGAATATACACCTAAAGTTTGGCACTGAAGGACTCACTAGCTAACATCTTGTACCAAAAGAAAAAGATAATACTCTTTCTTAGGTTAAGCTATTTCATCAATTTGTTAGGCATTATTCTACATTGACTAGGTACATAAGATTGCCCAGTCCCAACACGTAAGATCTGCCCGTTACTCTACGGTCCCTAAGCCCACCCATATTGGGCGCCATTCGACCCTTGAGACTAAACTGAGTACAGAGTTCTAAGTTTTCTTAATTTTTTTCCTCAAGGAAAATTGAAATATGTTTAGTTCAAGAAGGTTTCAAATCGTTTAGGGTCAACCTAACCAATTTTACACCCGTAACTTCTAAATAATCTTCGTATTATTTTTAAAAAAGCCTTGGAAAAAACCTGTGCCAAAATAGGAATATTTATACAAAGACACTAGTTTTACTTTTTGTACACCCAAAATGTTGTGTGTTGTAGAAAAATAAGGATAATCAAGAACAGTGAAGGACTATTTGAAATTGAACACAATATTTAATTTCAAGCAAATTTAGGTCTGAAAAACATTCTAAAATAAATCCTAATTTTTAGTAACCTTGTTTGTTTTAGTTTCAGATTTAGAAAAGAATCCCAGACATTCGTATTGTCTCCATTCTATTGCCCTTTTAAATCCAGCCTCTTACTCCAAAATTTCATGACTTCATAAAATAGCTACCCATAAATGTAATATTATGGAGCCCACCATTGATGAAGCTTTCAGTCCATTCAAGCTCTATCTCTAGGATGTGAAAGAAGAGGGATCTAGATGCAAACAGTAGGGCCAAGAGAGTGGTGTGGTTAGCCATGCTGTTCAGTGATTGGAACCAAAGGTCTTCCAGCATTTATGTTAGTTTGTTACAAACAAATCCAAGGAATTAAAAAAGAATAATTTTCATACTGGTATGAATTTTCATATACAGTCTTTTTACAATCATTCTAATTGTTGAGTTCACTCGCATACAACTTTATGTTGATCGACAAAAGCAAATAAGTCCCTGTTTGACAACAATTTTCATACTTTTTAACCATACATTCTCTTAAAATTTACTATTCAAACCATTGTTTTTCTCTAATAATGGTTGTCAAATTGATTTAACATTTATAACACATGCACAATTTTAATAATTAAAATTATCTTAAATCGTGATATATGTACTTGAAAGTTGAAATGCTGGTTAAAGGAAAGTAAGAGATTTGTATAATTGCTTGATAGTTATTACAGTGGAATTAATAAAGCCAATGGTGCGTTTTTAATTTTTCATTGGACAAAAGGAGCGAAGAAACAACTATACATGCGTACATACAGAAAACCACAGCTAGAGGGGGAGGGGGTGACGACTGAACAGTAGCCTTGATGTGCATGCAAAAACAAGACTATGAAATGTGAACAGAGAATGAGCAGTGAAGGGTACAGTGCCAACCCGACCAGAGCTCACCCATCAATGCATTTGCCGGTATGTAATGGAGATTCAAACTATTTTCTTCCCAAGAAACACCAAAATACATACATACATATATACCCCTACCCCATTCCCACGGTGTTGTATGTATATGTATGTCTACCTTTCTCTCTCTTTTACAGGGTTGTTTGGAGTGGTAAAATGGGAGACAACTCCTAACCCTAAATTCCTTACCTTATCTTGGTCCATTCTCATTTATAAATGGATTATAGGTGAAATTACATTTGTTTAGTTGTACATTTGTCACTGTTCAAAAGGGACTTCTTGTTGTTTCAAAATCCTAAGATTATATCATATCTTCTTTACTCTCTTGTTCACAATTGACAGTGATATCTTGTCTCTCCTTTTTTTTAATTCACTAGGGTTTTTACTTTATTTCTGTGTCATTTTCTTTAACACCCATAGTCCTTCCCACTAGTTTAAATTTGGTGTTTTTGTTCAGTCTTTACCTTTTCAACTTTCTCTAGTCAGTTGTATTCTTGTTTTAGCCCCCCTCTCTCTCTCTATAATCACTTATTTTTCTGCCCATCATCATGACTGATCCCTACCCTAATTATTTGAATGGAGGATGGTTCAATCTCCAGTACCCTAATAATCACTTGTTTTCTTCCACTTATCCTTACAATCTAAATTATTCCACGAGTTTTAACAACATTTCTGTGAACCAATCCTCACCCCCATCCCCACCAATCAGAGAAGCTCTTCCACTACTGAGTTTAAGCCCAACAAAGAGAAGTACAGTTCAAGAACAAGATTCATCATCTTGCAGTACTGCAATGGAAATGGACAAGATCATGACCAAGAACGTCAATGAGGAAAGTTTTATGATGGATGCTGATGATGAAACTGTAACTGTTGATTTGAATTTAGGGCTTCCTACACCAGATGCAGCTGATCTGATCTCAGGGCTTTCCTCTTCTTCAAGTACCAACAAGGATCAAGAAGTTACTGTGGCTAATGGATATGGCACTAGCCCTATTAACAAGGGTCAGTACTGGATCCCAACCCCGGCCCAGATTTTGATTGGCCCTACTCAGTTTTCATGCCCTCTTT
>CAIGRT010074997.1:0-10563 GCA_903798405.1 Fraxinus platypoda | reverse complement strand
TCGATCTAACGGCCGGGACAGCCCGTTAAGTGGGACCCGGGTCGTTACAATTTAATTATTTTGTTTTATTAATTTTGGTTACCTACCCTGATCTTTTTTGTGATTAGTATTCTTTCAATTACTATTCAAAAGTATATGCGCCAACATGAATGATGACGATGTGCTTGTGAAAGACATAAATTGTAAGCTTTGTTATGGGATACATTGTACTAGACAATGCTTATATACATGCACTAATCACTTTTATTTAAGCTTCTATGGCTTAAACAAATTTACAATGTTGAAAACTAATAATTGACAAATCTAATGAAATCTACATGCCTAAGTGCGAGTATGTATCTACACATGGGGACGATGACATCATACTTAGGGGAGTTGGTCCTATTGAATGAGAAGTTACTTGCAAAATATTATAATGAACTTTCCAGGTCGATGAAAGAAAAATACACGTCGCATTCTGGAGCGAATTCAAAATGTGGGGGAAATTTATGATTCATTGTGGCAGAAAAATTCAATAGATAGCAGCACTTGGTACCATCAGCATTATAACCATGTAAATCAAGCTGAACACAGACACATGATAACATTCCAAGTTAACCAGCTGTATAAACCAAGATAGGATGTAAGCATCAAAACAAGTTTAAAATAAATCTAAACATGGCATACTATATCGACTTTTGGTGTCGTACTTCGATTTTATTATTAGATCTATACAAAATGGCAGAAAATATGTAACCGAGTGACAATGACAAAATGTTGGTATTCACAAGATCGCTAAATTGACATCTTGTTTGTTATTCATTTATAAGGCATGGCCTGAACTAAGCTATCCACTTGGAGTTCATTGCCTTGGAATGTGTTCAACCCCAGTATCATGTGATTGGCTTGAGGAAGATGATCCTTTTCCAGTCTGGGAGTAAGACCACAATAAGACAGCAGAACCAACTGTAACCACTGAAGCAATCGATGCCCAAACCCATTTCTGTCTTCTCTTCCTCCTTTGCCTAAGTTGTCTTGCTACGTCTACACGAGTCAAATACAGTATGAAATCAGAAATTTAATTCTTTTCTGACGAACACAAAATATAAAACCTTGCGGAGGCATGGCCAAGAAACATTTTTATAGAATAAAATGAAAGAAAGCAACAAAAGGCTCAAAAAGTATACTTCTGCTCATAATCTATCCCCCAGTTCATACCAAATCCAGAATTGCTTTTAGCTCAAACAACAATGGGAGTTAAAACCAAGGAATTGCTATTCTTTCTGTTTGGTTTTGTTTTATAAACCTTGAAGCTTCCAACATATAAAATGCATATCAACTGGAAGGACATATATAGATTTATTACTCTGTTGAAGTAAATGCAAGTGTAAGAAAAATAGAAGGGTCAATCTTTTAGTACTTTACTAAGCGAAAATAAAATAAGTTTTCCTACTCGACAATTGTAAGCATCATCAGCAAAATCATAAGAGTTGGTAAACAAAGACAAACTAGAAATATAGATTGTGAAGACGAGCGTTGCAGGGTAGTATAAATATGCTTCTCACCTCAAAAGGAGTGTGAAATGTTGTATCATATGAAGAACAAGAAAATATGAAGTCCACAAATCTACGAATTAGGGAAAAAAAAAATGAAGAAGGCTTATATATTAACGGGGCAAAAAGCATAGCCTCTATATCATTAACTACTTCAAGCATCATGTCAAAAGTATCATTCATGTTAACTCGTACAAATGAAACAAAAATGGTTACAAGTACCATTTTATACTACAAATAGTAATTTATTTTGTACCTGTAGCTTGTATTTTATTTATTCACCAGCTATCAGGGAACACAGACTCTGTACGCTAACCCAAAAACAGCACACAACAAAATGCAAAAGAAAATTCATGTGATGTAAAGTGTTGGACCGGGGGGGGGAATCAAAAAAATAAATAAATAAAATCTCTATTTTATTGCAAACCTCATTGGAAGAACTCTTATAAAGTACTTGATGAGAATTTCTGAAAAAATTCAGAAGCAATAAAGGAAAAAATGGACAGAGAGGTTGAGAGATGGGGATATGACATGAGGTAGTCAGGATGAATCAGATGAAGCAATTTAAATTGTAATGCAAAACCACAACCACAAGATTGCAATTTGTTGCTATTTTCTGAAAAAAAAAATCTACATATAATGATAGGCACTACAAAAATCATTATGGTTTGGAGACCTCACCTACAGCTTCTTGGTTTCTCTGAGACATCTCCCGGTTGACAGCCTCATAATAATGTAGCCTGTCCCATAAACGAGCAATTTCAGAGTTCTTCAACTCAATCTGAGCTTCCATCTCCATCTCAAACTCAGCCTTTGCAGTCCCCCTCCCAATTAAGTTTGAAACAAAGCGGGCAAGATAGACTTGTTGGCACAGATCTGCTGCAGAATCACCTGGCTGCCCACCCACTTGCAAAGTAGTTGGATCCTTGGGGAGTGTCAACCCCACAAGAGATAACTGGTCCCGGATACTCTTCCATTGGTTTTGCATATCGTTAAGGATTTCTTCTGCTTGCTTCCTCTTCTCTATCTCCATCAACAAACTCAATCTTATTTCACGCAATTCAGTTTCAATATCAGGAATTGAAGACTGGGGGACACTCTCTGATGACAATTCTGAGCATGAGATGAAAGTAAGTCATGAAAAACCACTCTTAAAGATATTAAAAAAAAATGAATCATGATGTTCGTGATAGTTGATAACTAACAAAGTGGTTCATAAAAATGTTCATATCACCTCCACCCCCTTTTCTCCCTCTCATTTTATGTAGAGACATATTAATTCTCGAGGCAATCCATCAAATGAGTAGACATAAACAAAGCATTTAGACAAACAAATGCACGGTACACGATCACGTTATCAGAATATTTACTAAATGCATGTAAGCACTTACATTTAGTTCTAGATGTACTCAAGAAAGAAGAAAAATTTATCTTCACAAAATTAAAAGGCAAAGGCGAAGGCGAAGGTACCTTCCCAAGCATCATAAAACTCAGCTGTTGGTGTTATTGAATTCAAAGAGCGCTCTGCTCCACCAATACCCTCACTTTCACTATTGCTCTTAACACTCATCAAGTCATGGCTATCAAAGAAATCATCTACCTCACCATCTCGCCGCAAATTAAATTCGACAGACTTCGTCGCACTATGTTTAACAGTTGAACCATTGGTCGAATCACTGCTTCCATGTTTTCCATCAGACACACCATTCAGATCCTCCTCGCTGGCAGCATTTAGAACATTTGGTGTATAATTATCATCCTCAAAAGAGTCCACATGTTGCTTATGAACACAGGTGTCATCCTTAGCTATGCTTGCAAGCTCCTTTTCAGCATTTTTTCCATTCTCATTGAACTTATTCTCATCCACACCTCGATGGTGAGTCACAACATCATCCTCAGAGAAACACTTCATGAGTCGAGGGCCCCGCCGCTTGTGATTAATGATATAAGGAGATGGAGGGAATGAAGAAGGTGCATCGGGAAGTGGAGTTGACTCTGGAGTAGCATAGAGTGCGGGTGAGATTTGAGTCCAATTGTGTCTTCGATCTAAAACAGCCGTAGTTGATGAACCATTTGTCCTATTGAGCTTTGGATTAGCTGGAACACTAACTCCCCTCTCTAGCTTTGAACTAGGAGCAATGATTCTCCTATCGAGCCTCGAGTCTGGAGTACTATTTCTCCTCTGGAGTTTTGGATCAGAAGCATTTCTCACCTGCATCACGGACTTGTCATCTCCTGGTTCGATCAGCCTGTCCAAAGCCATAGCTGTGAATGTTGGCATGACTTTCCAACATCAAACAATCTGCATCAAAAATTGATTCACAAGTAACACATATGACAGGGAAAAAAGAACAACTGTGTAAAGTTTGTTGCAACAGAAAATGAAAAACTTCAATTTCCATCTCTTATTATCACAGAAACAGTACAGGCTACACAAGCTCAAAAATCTTCAAATAACTTTGAACAGTCTTTACAAGTGTATTAAACTAAGCTCCCAACTCTCACCATTTTTTCATAATAAAAAGGGGAAAAAAAGTCGTAAAATCAATTAATTGAGAATGGCTTGATTTTTTAACCTCCAATGAAGTTACCTAATTATTCAAAGAATCAGGATAATTACATGTGAAATCATCAAATTGAAAAAGTGTTTAAAAGGCATAGGCTTCTTAGCAACAGCAATAACAACAAGCTGAATGAATGTAAATCAATTTAATTGTTCTATTAGAAAACATAGACTAAACAAAAATGAAAAAGAAAATCTCCAATTGCTAGATATAAAAACACCGTCAGCTAATCCAAAACTAAAAATCATAAACGATTCATTAACCCAAAAAAAAAAGGAAAGGAAAAGAGAAGAGAAGCTACCTGAAGAAGAAGAGGAGAAGGAATAAACCCTAGAAAGGGGAGGCGAGGAGAGATCAGAGACGAATTAAAGGGATTCAAAATATGAACCAATTTGAACGATATCTTCATCTAAAATGCATAAATATGTTAAGAATAATTATAAATTCACAATTTCTCTGTCTCTCTCATCTCCCCTAGAAGTTTCCCTAACCTTTGGAAGAAAGAAAAAGAGAGCTTTGGGTGCTTTGCTGGCCGTTTCACCGCAAAACACATTTGAAATGTTCCTTGTAGCTCACGAGGATAAAGTCTTGTTTGCCTAAGATTAGAAGGTTTAATTATAACCAGATAATTTATTCTTTTTAGAGAAATTTTCTTCTAAGTCATTTAAATTTACATTTTTAAAGTTTGGTCAAACATGCCATTTGGATTTTTATTCTTACTTTTTATTGCATTTTATTCGATATTGGATTAGGAATTTAAGGCTATTTTTTAAGTTGTGAAAATGACTGGACAAAAATCAACCCGATCCGAGACTTACTTTTTATTGCATTTTATTCGATATTGGATTAGGAATTTAAGGCTATTTTAGATTGGATTTGGAATTTAAGGCTATTTTTTAAGTTGTGAAAATGACTGGACAAAAATCAACCCAATCTGAGACGTTAGTTTTTAAGTTAAATTGGGTTAGGATGGGTTGGAAAATCAAATTTGAGACGGAGTTGGGTGAGGTCTCGGGTTATGAATAAAAATCCAACACAATCTAGTGAATTAAGAAATATGCGTAAATGGAAAAGCGGACTGGTAATGAAGACAAGAGAAAGACTTAGAATGTAAAAACGTCCACTTTTTAATAAAAAGCTTACCGGCACGAAAGCTACATAAATGCAAAATAATTTGACGATAAACTAAAAACTAAGGATATGATAATGAACAAAATAAATCTCAAAAATATGTAAAAAGAAAATACTCTATAATTTCAAACTTATTTAGTTTATTTTTTTTTTGAAAGAATTCCTTATATAAGTTAAAAATAATGAAAATTTTCAAGTGATTTCAGACTTTAAAAAATTATCCAAATTCAAAAAAAAAAATCAGATCCAACTTGAATTGCATCCAAACCCAAACCAGCCAAACCAACTCAAACCAACCCAAGTTTGATAGGTTTGGGTTGTGTTGGTTTGATTTTAAATCAAACCGATCATTCTGAATTGGGTTTGGGGTGGATAAAAAACCGACCAAATCCAACCCACGTCCACCCTTAGTTATGGGATTTATAAAATATGTTATTAAATTAATTGTTAACTTTAACTTGTATTAAAATTTAGATTTTAATCCCTACCAAACAGGAGTTAAATCTATTTCTTGCATTCTTCTCCTTTTAAAATAGTTCAATAAGATGTTTGAGTGCAAATCTAAAAAGTAGGAAAGGAGAAAAAGCATTCTTTAAACAGAAAAACAATTTTGAAGTCTGAAAATTGGCTAAAGAAAGAAGATGTGTTGCTAGAAAATTTCGAAAGGAATTTAGAATTAAGTGTCTCTACTAATTTGATATAAATTTTCTCTTATAAATCTTATTGGACGGAGAAAAAGTATTTCAATTTATATTATTGACTTGTTTAGCGTGGAGAATTTAATACCACTCGACAATATTAAAAAAAAAAAGGTTAATATAGTATTTGTTGAATTGGAGTGAGTTACTTCAAAAATCACTAAATTTTTACCATTATCATGGACTGCTCACCAAACTTTATTCTGCTTCATATTACTGACTCAACTTTACCCGTTAGCACTCCATCCATCACCATCAAAAATCTATTTCTTTGGTCGGTATCGTGGGGGATGGAATTCCTAGGGGGTGTCTAACGTCCATTAAATTGGGAGAAGAATGGCATCTTCAACACGCATAAATCGTTTTTCTAAAACACGATTTTGATCTTAGCTTTAAAAAAACAAAAAGGACCATTTTTCCTTCTCAAAAATAGAATGAATGTCATTTTCCCCAAATCGACCACTGCCATTTTGTCCCCAAAATCAACCAGTGAACTCCTTCTTCCTCCAAGCACAAAGTCTCTCTTCAACACACGGATGTACCTGCACACCCTCCTCATCTACGGACCGCTTAGTTTTTTCTACTGCAGCCATATCGTTCTTACCGCTTTGTGGTGGCATTGTCTGAATTTTCTTGGCATAATGGATTAAGAAGGTACTGATATTGTAAGCATCCAGTGCGTATGAGAACTTCTTTGTAATACCCAAAAAAAATAATAATAATAATAACGTACAATATATTATGAGGCATAAATGCAAGTTTTGAGATTTTAGGGTAACCTATCAATTTTATCATTTTCTAGGGACCTGTGTTAATATTCTTAATAATTCGGTATATATGAGTTTTACATGAAATTACATTTTAATTTTATTTTGGATATCTATTAAATTATTATCTAATTATCTAATAAAAATTATTTAGATAAAACTTGAAATTTGCACATATCCACACTAGAATCTTATCATCATGTAGTTATATTTTTTTTTTTAAAAAAATCGAATTTCATGGTAAGCTTGTTCGAAGAAAGACCAATCCAAATTTGAATTAAGAGTCCTATTAGAATTCTCATTATGTTATTATCCTTATCAAATCACACCTATAAATACCATCTCAATGTTGCATTTCAATTCACACAAATTAAGAGAGAAAAAAGAGAATAGAGAAAGAGAGAAAAGAAAGGAGAGAGAGAGAGAGAGAGAGGAAAAAAATGTGAGAAAGGGAGAGAGAGAGAGGAAAACGAAAACGAAAACGAAAAAAAAAAGTTTTCTAACGCGTTCGAGATCCATTCGCAAGAATTTTCAATTATAAGTAACTCAAGTATACAAGCAATTTGACGAATTAGCTATGTCTCTCTGTAAATGTCAAGAGGTTTTGTGTTTTCACTTTTTAATGTTTTAAGTTAAGTATTTTACGTGCTTTTATGTGATCCAATTAAAGAAGGATCCTGTGGATAATATCATAGGGTATTGTTATGTAGATCTACACAGAAACCAGTCATAGGGCTAAATATCCTAAGTAGAGATTGAGAATGGGTTTGACCTAAGTGAGAATGAAACGGCCAAGTTTCTATCCCACTAGAAAAGTTATGTTATGTGCGTAATTTACTTGCTTTTTATATTAGATTGTGAAAATACTGACATGAAATCTATACTGGGTGTATTCGTATGTTCATTTCATATTTAAAATATTTTTCAGATGCTTGATTGGTCGGAGTTGGTGGTTGAATCTGTTGATAGAGTTTGTGTCGTTGGATCAATAATTTTATTTTCTTTCAATATTTAGCATTTAGTTTAAAATAATTTTGCAAATCAGAATTTTATTTTCAAATCCGATGAATTTATATTTCATTAATGGATTGAGTTTATTGGATATATTATGAGACAGCAAAATAGCTTATTTTATTGTACAATTTTTTTTTTATTTCAATGCGTTAATCAACTTTTATAATGGCTAAAGGAATTAATTAAGTAACCTTCGTGAAATAGGTTTCGGGGCGTTAAAGCATGGTATCAGAGCTCGGCTAATCTTTTCTGCAGACTTAGTGAAATTAAAATTTTAGATTTCTTTATATGTTAAAGTTCGATCCACACGACATTGGGACCGGCATGATCAACTTCTAACCGACGATCTAAGGTATGAAATTACTTTAGTTTTAAAGTTAATAGGTGATTGCTTGAACTTGATATATCCTCTTTGTAGAAAGTTAAATTGTAATATTTTACAGAAAATTCATCGCGATGTTATTATAGGAGATTCATTGAAGAGTTTTCAAAGATTTCCATTCCAATTACTCAACTAACGAGAAAGAACATGAAGTTCCAATGGACAGATAAGTGCGAACAAAGCTTTCAGGAACTAAAATAGAAATTGACCTCAACTCCAGTTTTGACCATACCCAAAGGGTCAGAAGGCTTTGTTATCTACATCGATACATCTAAGCAGGGTTTGGGATGCGTATTTATGCAATATGGTAGAGTTATCGCATATGCTTCCAGACAACTAAAACCGTATGAAGAAAACTACCCAACGTATGACATGGAGTTAGCAGCAGTAGTTCATGCACTAAAGAGATGGCGACACTATCTCTATGGAACTAAGTGTGATATTTATACGGACTACAATAGCCTAAAGTACTTCTTCACCCAAAAGGAATTGAACATGAGACAACATAGATAGCTAGAATTGGTGAAAGATTATGATTGTACCATTCATTACCATCCAGGAAAGGCTAATGTAGTTGCTGATGCATTAAGTAGGAAGACAACGGAACATCTGGCAGCTTTACCCATGATACAGAAATCATTGATCAGAAATATAAATTACTTGCAACTTGAGGTGATCTCATCTTCAGTAAATATCGTAGCACGAACTGCTACTCTCGCAGTTTAACCTACTATTCAAGATCGAATTAAGAAAGTAAAGGATAGTGATCCATTTTTGTAAAAAATTAAAGGTGAAGTTGGCACGGGCAAACGAAAGGGTTTTGAGTTAGCAGAGGATAATACCTTGATGTTTAAAGGAATATTGTGTGTATTGAAAGATGAGAATATACGAAATGAAAAATTGGAAAAAGCTCACTTTGCCTAATATGCAACACATCCTGGGAGAACAAAAATGTATAAAGACCTTCAAAGCATATTCTGGTGGCGGAAAATGAAAAGAGGAATAGGTCTATTCGTAAAGAAGTGCATATTTTGCTAGCAAGTAAAAGCAAAACATCAGAGGCCATCATGATTATTAAATCCACTAGAGATTCCTAAATGGAAATGGGAGCATATTGCCATGGATTTTGTAGTAGGTTTTCCGAAATCAAATAGATGAAATGATGCAATCTGGGTTATTATTGACAGATTGACAAAATCAGCTCACTTCTTACCTGTAAAAACGACTTTTAATATGGATCAATTAGCTCTATATGTTAGAGAAGTGATCAGATTACATAGGACCCCAGTCTCTATTGTATCAGACAGAGATTCGAAGTTGACTTCAAAATTTTAGAAAAGTATGCACAAGGCAATAGGGACTAAGCTAAACTTCAATACAGCTTTCCACCCACAATCAGATGGTCAATCGGAGAGGACTATTTAAATTCTTGAGGACATGCTTCGAGCATGTGTCCTAGACCTTCGAGGAAGTTGGGAAAAACATCTATCTTTTGTAGAATTTGCCTACAATAATATCTATCAAACTACCATAGGAATAGCCCCTTATGAAGCTTTATCTGGTAAAAGGTGCACATCTCCAGCTTATTGGGATGAAGTTGGTGAGCGAAGAATTCTAGGGCCCGAGATTATTGAGCGAACTGTCCAAGCTATTGAGAAGATTCTGGCTAGAATAAAGACTGCCCAAGATCAACAGAAAATTTATATTGATGACGAAGGAAGGATCTCGAATTCGAGGTTGGTGACAAAGTTTTCTTAAAAATAGCTCATATGAATGGAGTTATTCGATTTGGCAAAATGGGAAAGCTCCAACAAAGATATATAAGACCTTTAGAGATTTTGAAACGTGTGGGAACTTAGCTTATGAGCTAGCATTGCCTCCTGAACTTTCAGCAGTACACAATGTCTTCCATGTCTCTAGGCTTCGAAAATATATGTCAGATCCTAGCCACGTGATTAATCCTCATTTGTTAGACATTCATCCTGATCTAACTTACGAGGAAGCTCCAGTAGTCATTTTGGATAGAAAGATTCGAATGCTTCGAAATAGAGAAATTCCATTAGTAAAAGTTTAGTGACGAAATCACGAGGTTGAAGAGTCCACTTGGGAACATAAGGCAGATATTAAAGCTAAATATCCACAGCTTTTTGATAACCAAAGTAAATTTTGAGGTCAAAATTTTTTTTTTTGGAGGGGAGGATGTAATAGTAAAAAAAAATAAAATAATAAATACAATATATTATGAGGTATAAATGCAAGTTTTGAGATTTTAGGGTAACCTAACAATTTTACCATTTTCTAGGGGCCTTGTGTAATTCAATATACAAGAGTTTTACGTGAAATTAAATTTTAATATTATTTTGGATATCTATTAAATTATTATTGAATTCTCTAATAAACATTATTTAGATAAAACATGAAATTTGCACACATCCATGATAGCCCAAGACTGGCTAACCAAGAGGGGGGGGGGGG
>CAIGRT010074996.1:0-13134 GCA_903798405.1 Fraxinus platypoda | reverse complement strand
ACATGATTAAACCCAAGAAAAATTGGGATTGAAGGCTAATTTTAATGATGTCTAGCAGTGAAATGAGATTCAGACACATACAAACACTAACAAAATGAATTGCCAACATGTAAAGTGACGCAACATACACATGGAATTAATTCAAATGTCCATGTCTTGTAGCATTTGATGAAGGTGGAAATTTTACACATCTATATGTGATTCACACGTGCTGGAATTTGGGGTTCAATTATCTTGAATCTTTTTTTTTTTTTTTTTCGAAACAACTCAATCATTTACGGTCGGGAAGAGTTGTGTGAGTATTGTGATAGGAAAAGATGTGAAATCGCAATTAGTACATGTTGATAGACGTGAAAGTTTTTTTTAAGGCACTAGACAAAAAAGTTGACTATTGTACATGTTTGGTTGTACTTAAAAGTATTGTAAATTTACTTTTAAAATATGAGAAAAAATATTTGACAGTCATACATTTAGTGAATTGAAAGTTTANACTAGACAAAATGTTTGGTTGTACTTAAAAGTATTGTAAATTTACTTTTAAAATATGAGAAAAAATATTTGACAGTAATACATTTAGTGAATTGAAAGTTTATCAACAATACTAAAATTTAATGACATATTACTTATTTGAACGCAAAGTATTTCATGAGAAGAACCACGTTCTTAGTTAAATTCTTACAATTGTGAGTAATGCTATCTTAAGTTTAATGGTGTTAAACGTTAATCTAGATAATAACAAATTATAAGTTCAACTAAACAAGTCCTAAGTTTTTGTGTTTAAATAATTTTATCAATTAATGTCACATATAGTGTCACTCATGTTAAACACAATAATTAAATATCGTTACTCTACAATTTTATCTTGGATCTACGTAACTTAAAATTCATACGCTAAATTGAGACTATAAAATTCTTCACTTAATACCACCCGCTCTCCTCCTTGAAAAAAGTTAAATACCAAAATTATTTGGTGAATGCTTATTTACTTAACAAAAGAGGCATTAATAAATCAATCGTGCTTATTATACAATATTGGATGACAGCTTTGTTGACAACATGCCACGTGATATGTTTTTATTTGACAATTTAAACTTGTTTTTTCAACAAACATTTTTTTGCCAACTTATACATTGTCAACAATGTTCTTTTCGAATCCCTAGAAACAGAATGTGATTAGAAATATTGAAATGGATCCATGGAATTCTCCCTTTGTCTTCTCCATGTGAAACCCCTACAACCAGTGATATGTTTTCCAGCCACGCCTACTTATTTTAGTTTTAAATTATTACATATTAATTATAATTATATAACACTAATTAATGTTGATCCGTTCTTGGCTGCGTCCTTGTCGCATTCACAATTATACTTAGTTTTCTCCACCGACGAATCCAAGCTCATTTATTCTGAAAACTTTATTAAATTTGCTCTATATATAATATCATAGGAGTAACAATTAGATCAATATCACAATTGATTGGAATGAATAAACATTAAGGGTAGTCCTTTAACTTTTACATTATACTCAGTCTCACACCGAGAGCAATTCTAAGGGTATGTTTGGTACACCGTGTTATTAGTGATGGTAGCGTTAGGAAATTTTATTAAGTGATATTCTTGTCCAACTCACTTTTTCCTATTATCAATCACATCAATTACAAGGAACATAATTCAATGTAAACCCACCTCATTAGATGAGTTAATTTAAGTTGGTGTAGCTGTGAGAGGGTTAACTATTCAAAACTATAGTTATTGTCAACACCAAAGGCCTTGTATAATTAAAAAAATTATCCATGTGCGGAGAACCAAACGAACTAATTTAGTTAGAAAAACAAAATTAAGCCTGGTTTGATTTAGCTAAAAATTAGATTTTTAGTAAATTTTAATAAAAGTTGATGAAATATTTAATTAAAAAATAAAAAAAAATTGCATGTTTCATGAAATCGCAAATTAAAAGTAATTGTTAACTCGACTTAATTTTTATATCAATTTTTTAGCTGAACCAAAGAGGGACTAAGTTTATGTCAACATGCATTTCAACAAAAGAAACATTGACTTCTCTAACCAAAAGATTTTTTTTTTTTTTTTTGGTCTTGATCCCAATTCAATAGTAAACAAGTCGGAAACTAGCTACATGACAAATATGATTGTTCATTTTCTTTCCAAATTGGATTCACGATCAAGTATCATGAAACTAAAATAATATATAAATATATAGTGTTAAATATTAATTAAAATTCTTTTGAAGTTAAAGAATTTAGATTTACAAGAAATCTAGCCCCCGTTTGGACTCCATTATTTCACATTTTAACGAGAAGAATAGTAATTGTTTAGACAATGTGGGTTGAAAAAAAAATAAAAATTTAGATATATATGTAATATTATTTTATTGAACAATGTATAATCGATAATAAAAGAGAGAAAAAATGAATTTTAATTTAATGGGGCCAAACTTGGACCTAGTCTAATAGATCTAGCCTAGTTTTCAAGTTGGAGATAGTGTAGGGAAGGGTTAAGCATTAATGAGCTTGGGGTACGGCGCAAATGAGCTTAGATTTCTTCTCGAAAATTGAGTTCTTATGCATGTTAACATTCAAGCAGTTAACGTTGTTTCGCGGGGTCACTTGTTATATATACATATTTGTCCTATGAGTTCTTGTCACTTGGCATTCATCAATTGCATTAGATATTTCTCTCAATATATCCATCCATTGAGGAGGCTTGTCATTCTCGATTTTCGTAAGTATATTCTTTTATGTTGTCTAGTCTTGTATTATTCATCAAGTCGCTGTCTGGTTTAGATTAAAATTAAATTTTTAGTAGATTTTGATAAAAAATAATGAAATATGTAGTTGAAAAGTTGATAAAAGTTGTGGATCCTATAGAATGTATAATTAAATATGAATTTAAGAAAAATGAATTTTAAAAAATAGAGACTAAACAAGGGCTAATGCTAACCTCGACTTTCTCTTGTCAATATTGTTTTGGTTAATATTTCGAAGTGCGCACACGTATACAAAGTAATTCACAAAATATATCTATATTACTTAACCCTTTGAATTGAGAATTTTCAAGGTAGCTTAGTTTGTCGAGCATGGTGGTCAATGAAGTTAAGGACAATAACTAATTTATTTTTAATTGTGAAAATTCAATCCTTTTTTATTTTTGTAGCAGAAACTAGAAACTAGTTATTTGAAGAAAAGTTGTGAGAAAATGAGACAGGCCATTGTCCTGCATTTTCTAGTTGGAATTTTGGCCTGTTCAAGTGTTTCCTATGTGGAGGCTGAAGACGCATACAGATTTTTAAATTGGGAAGTAACTTATGGAGAAATCTCACCTCTCGGAGTCAAACAAAGGGTAAATTTCGAACCTGCGTTTGTTTAGTCATATCCAGTTTAATATACTAAATGTGTCACATGCGGCTTTTGAACTTCGCAGGGAATTCTTATTAATGGACAGTTTCCTGGTCCGACTGTTAATGCCGTGACGAATGACAATGTTATTGTGAATGTCATTAACAAGCTGGATGAACCTCTTCTCATTACATGGTCAGTTCCCCTCCCTCCTCTCCCAACCCACTGTTATTAACGTTACTCTTAACATGCTCCTATAATATATATTAACATTTGAGGTTCCATCTTAAAATGCCAACCTTATTAAGAGCAGTGACTCAAACCCTTATAAGTTGATCTATGTTTTATCTTTATTCGATTTGTGATTTTTATCTCTTAACATGTCCCATCAAGATGGTAGTTCATTTGAGCAGACCAGTCTTGAAATCCGTATACTCATTTTTAAGTTTTAGTCGGATCGAATTGCTCGTTGAAACTTAATAGACTTTGATATCATATTAAGACTTGTGATTCCATCTTAAAAGGTCACCCTTATTAAGAGGAGTAGTCAAAATCCTTATAAGTTGGTCTCTGTTTTCATCTTTATTCAATATGGAATTTTATCCCATAACCACATGATGGCTTGGTCGAGAACACCAATTCAACGCTCATTTGATGTTGAGTTTTTTGGGTTCTGATAACATATTGAGTATTGAAATTCTATTCTTAAGAGCGAACTTTAGGAGTAGCATGAGCTCTTTATTGTGTTCATAAACAAACGACATGGAATTTTACCTTTAAAAGTCAATTTGTGAATGGAAATTTAAACACAGGAATGGTGTAAAACAAAGAAAATCTTCTTGGCAAGATGGAGTTCTTGGAACCAACTGCCCAATTCCTCCAAACTCAAACTGGACATACAAAATGCAAATGAAAGACCAAATTGGAACTTTCACATATTTTCCATCCACGTTGATGCACAGAGCTGCTGGTGGCTTCGGAGGGTTTAATCTTTTAGCCAGGTCTGTGATTCCAGTGCCATACCAAAAACCTTATGAGGAATTTACAGTACTTGTGAGTGACTGGTGGGAGAAAGACCACAAGGTAATTCGTAGTTAATAAGGTTGTTTTCATTTTTTTTTTTATAATTTTAATTTGGAAATGTATAAGATTTGTGAATTACAATTAGTTCTGTAAAGAACTCTAATTTTATTTTTCATTTTTTTTGCAGGAATTGCAAAATATATTAGATTCCGGTGCACCATTTCCTCTTCCAGATGGTATTCTCATCAACGGCCTCCCTCGTTCTACTTCCTTTTCTGTTATACCAGGTGATCTATTTCCCATTCGATCTTGGTCTTGAACTTTACAGATTTAAAGGTGATCTTTTCCTGTAGTACACTTGAGAAGTATTAAAGAAGTTAAAATATCTTGTTTAATTATTTTGTGTAGTGTTATCCATTGAGTATCAAACATGCACTTAGTTAAATGCATTCCACTTTGGTCGTTCTATGCACACATTTACCTTGTAACAAGATGGGTCGATCTTGATAAATTAATTTGCCTTCGTATTCGGTTTTTCAGGTCAAACCTACTTATTTCGGGTATCAAATGTGGGATTAACAACTTCGATAAACTTTAGAATCCAAGGCCATACATTGAGACTGGTTGAAGTTGAAGGATCTCATACAGCACAAGAAGTATATGAATCACTTGATATTCACGTAGGGCAATCCAGTTCTTTCCTGGTTACTGTAGATGAAAACCCGAAAGACTATTTCATTGTGGCTTCGACCCGTTTTACCAAGCCAATTTTCACTGCCACTGCAGTCCTTCAGTTAGCAGGTTCACGATCTCCAGCCTCTGGGCCACTGCCTAATGGCCCAACTTATCAGCTTCACTGGTCCATGAAGCAAGCTCGAACCATAAGGTACACTTCCTTAAACTTCGAGGACTCGTTTGGTATATAATATTGGATAGTCTGGCACTTCTTTTATCTCTAATATACTGTTCATTCAATGTACCAAAACAATTCAGTAGTGAACTAATGAACAATCATGCTATACAAACATGATAAGTGACGGGGATTAAAAATAAATAGGAAGACACGTGGTGCAACATTATTTGATAGTTTGAAAAAAAAAACAAAACCTTAGCACAAGTGCTGCCAACACAGCACCTTCCCAACCCCTGTTTGCAATCCCTGTTTTGAGTAGCATTATTCACTAATGAACTAGGCTTTGACTTGTTAACTCTTTGTAGATGGAATTTGACAGCAAATGCAGCAAGGCCAAACCCCCAGGGGTCATTTCATTTTGGGACCATAAATGTAGTCAGGACACTGGTGCTTGCAAATTCTGCTGAAAAAATCAATGGGAGACAAAGATACAGTGTTAATAAGGTTTCATATCAGAATCCAGAAACCCCATTGAAACTTGCTGATTATTTCAATAATCCTGGTGTCTTCACCTTAAACTCCATCAAGGACACCCCTCCTGCTGGTCCTGCAGTTCTTGGCACTTCGGTCATCGGCACAACTCTTCACGATTTTATCGAAATCGTGTTTCAGAACAATGAGAATACCATGCAGTCTTGGCATTTTGATGGTTATGACTTTTGGACTGTTGGGTAGGGAGAATTTTTTTGTTTTTACTCTGATTATTTCTAACTTTTTGCTATGAATTTGCTTATATGGTAATTGATTGTTTGCCTGAAATTTTAGGTTTGGTTCTGGCCAGTGGAATTCTACTTTGAGGAGACGCTTTTATAATTTGGTTGATGCTACGACCAGATACACAGTTCAGGTGATTTCATGAAAGTAGCTAGAACACAGTTTCTTGTGAGGGAAGTCTATGTTTGGCTAAGCTTAGTAAATCTACTTATAAGTATATTTGAAAATAAGTAATTCTTGGATTGTAGGTATATCCAAATAGTTGGAGTGCAATATTGGTGTCATTCGACAACAAGGGTATGTGGAATTTAAGGTCAGCAATTTGGCCAAGGCGTTACCTGGGACAAGAGTTATATGTTAGAGTGTGGAACGATGAAGACAGCCCCTATACAGAGTATGATATACCCGCAAATGCAATACTTTGTGGCAAGGTTAAAAAATAATACATAGGATTCTTTACCATTGTGGCATGTTTTAATAGAATCGGACAATACTATACTATTATATGTGATGTCACGTACTTTGTCACGAACATGCACGTGCTGTATTCTTTTTTTTTTCTTATGTTCTTTTTCTATTTAGTCAGTCACCAGGTTGTGACTCTCTTTCTCTCTCTATCCCAAACTCATAAAAGAAGAAAGAAAGTAGAGAAAGGGAGAGAAACATTATGGAAAAAAAATAAAATAAAATCAAATCAATGTTGACATTTGAGCCCTGATTTTATTTGTAGTTTTGATAAATAGTTTCATTTTCTCTCCATTTTTTTTTGTCTTTCTTTTTTCCTTATTAATGTAGTGTTATAGTATATATTAAAATTTATTTCGATACATGTAAAACGAATAACACAATAAATTAAGCTCCCGTTTGGTGGGGGTAATAAAATCACATTTTTAGTAGATTTTCATAAAAGTTGATGAAATGTACGATTGAAAAGTTGTGGATCACATTAAAATATATTATTAAAATTAGTTGTTGACTTTAACTTATATTAAAATCTAGATATTATTATATAAATACTTCGGTAAAATTTGGAGAGGCATTCAACTTCAAAAATTATGTAGATCTAATGACTAATCCATGTTAATATTATAATTAAAATTTGGGAAATTTGTTATTGAAGTTCATAAATTTTACCACTTGAGCACCCAAGTGCTTGTTTTAATTTTTTTTTTTCAAAAGCTTTAAACTTTTGCATAAGTTGGTCCCTACGAAACAAAACAGTCAATTTTTTTATTTTTTATTTTTTTTTTTTGGGTTAAACATGCATGTTCCTTGCACATAACCTCTTTTTGAAGGCTATTTGCGACAAGTTTAGATTTTTCGAAAAACAAATTTAAAGAAAAAGAAAAAACAGAAATTTTGGATGGGTTAAATGGCTTCCGAATATCCTTCAACATTTTCCAACAATCATGTAGATGGGTTGTTCTTGGGGCGCGAAGTGGGTGACGAGATGGGGCGGGGATGAGAGTTGGGCCAATAGCCACGCCATAATTTTCAGAGGCACCAAAAATCACACATTTGGTAATCTCATGGCATTATTGCATTAATTAGCGCTGACGATGAGGATGAAGAGAACGATAGTGATAGCAACGGCTATGGCGATTGATTGTTTGATTTCCCGCTAGTGTATGGTATCACAAACAAGTAATAAAATGATAAATAAAGTATTGTTCACACGTGGTCTACGTACTTAATCTAAGATCAATTAATGTTAACTTTAATCGAATAGCAAATTTTGTTAAAAAAAATTTATGCTAAATTAATTAATTAAACTAATTATTCTATTGAGCAATTTATAAAACTTTTGTAAATTTCGATGTGATATTGCTAAGACCTTGAATCTTCCTTACTAATCTATTTCAATGTAAATCAATAACATGATAATATTTGTACATTTTTGTTGATAAGTTTTATTAACTTAATTAAAAGCATCCATTTATAGAAATCATGCAAAGCAAAGCGTTATATCTCTATTCCTCGTCACACTTTACAATAATTGTTATAAAGTGCTATATATCCTTGTGTTTATCTCGAAATCAATAAAATTCATAATCAATCCAATTATTGATCAAGTAATTGTAAGCTCATTAAATCATATAACAATCATTCAAGAAAAAACACATATTGAGCGTCAAATTATTGAATTTATATTAAAAACTTCATAACAAGGGTTCATTAATGTCATAGTAATTGGAAACTAGAATAACATTACTAAATTACATGAAAACATGATTAATTTGTAAAACATCACCCTGATTTTGATTAATTGAAGAAGAAGATGATGAATCTTAAAATCTCGAATTTCTTGAATGATTTTTTAATGAATACCAATTACACTTCCCTTCGTTGCAAAAAAAACTTCATAATAAGGGTTCATCAATGTCTTAGGGCATGTTCTCTTTGTTTTCAGACCATTTTCAATTTTCAATTTTCGAAAACACTGAAAATACGTTCTCTTACCTATTTTCAAAAATGAATTTTTTTACAAAGAAAACGGAAAATGCCACTACAACAAAAATTGTCTTTCGCAACGTTCAAAAAACATTGCGAAAGACCTTTGGCAACGTTTGCGCGTGTGTTGCAAGCTTCAGTGTTACCGTAGAGTAAAACGATACGACAACGTTTAAAAACTGTTGCAAAAAACCCTTTTTGCAACATTTAAAAAACTTTGCAAAAACTTTGCTTTCGCAACGTTTTAAAAACGTTGATGTTAACGTTTTTGCAACGTTTTTCCAAGTGTTGTCGTAACGTTTTGGCAACATTTTTTTTGAGTGTTGTCATTCCTCTTTTGCAACGTTTTTTAAATGTTATTGTTCCTCTTTTGCAACTTTTTTAAATATTGTCGTTCATCTTTCGCAACATTTGTTTAACGTTGTCATTTCTTTTGTCCTTAGTTTTTGCAACATTTGACAAACTTTGCCAATATTTTTTTTTTAATGGTCATTTTTGTATTTTTATATTAACCAATATATTTAAATACATTTTTATAGTAAAATACGTAAATTAAACAACATCAATAAAAACTCTTTGGTTGTGCACCAAAATGGAATTCTGAACCACACATCTGGATATTCAGAACTTTCAAATGCGAAAAGAAGGCTGCTATTCTCTATTACTTTCACAGGCGAATTTCATTGTTGCCAATTTAACATTTGAACATTAGAATGTAATACACTTGAAATATTTTTACACTTTAACATTAGAATGTAATACAATACCACCTAAATAAAAATGAGTTTCAAAATGAAACAAAATTGTAACTCTCCCAAGAGTGAATCTTCGTCACCTTCATATGCTTTCTGGAGAGATATAACAAAGTATACCAACATCAGATTCTTCGACGGAATTCATGTTGTTGGCACTGCTGCCTCCCTCGATTGCAGTTCTTTCTGGAGATGTGGAGCTCGGGAGCCACATTATTAATGGACAAATTTCTAGTTGTAGCAAGGAATAGTCAGGATGACACAAGTTTTGCATGTTCTCCATTAGTACAAGTTTCATACTCAAAACATAAGCTGGCTTATGAAAAGAAATAAGAATAACAACTTAGCATAATTAGTACGATATATAGAGTTAATTAGTGAAAAAAACCTGCAGAAATAGTGAAATAATATCCTTGGCAGCAACACCCAGTTCAGCTAAGGCTATTATAGTTTCAATCATGAAAGAACATTGCCTATGAACAGAAATATGAAAATACTGAGAATATTAGTGAAATGTGGTTTCATTATGTCTTGTAAGCGTGCACATAGAGAATCAAGTAACCTCATTGTAATGGAAGGTTCAAGAATTACAATTTTGCAAATAGCCACAAAATTTGAGATTGGAAGTAAATGAAACTTGGACCTAATGCCAACAAAATTATATACAATGTGAAAAAGAAGCAGGAATTTGCAAATGAATATTCTACTTATTAAGAATTATTGAAACAGGGAGCCATTAGCACAACAATCAACTTAAAGTTATCTTACCATTTGAAGGAAAATGTAAGTATAAGTTATTTATTAATTACTATGAAAATAATCCGTACCTATAATTTTGGTCGCAATGTCTCAGATTTTCCAACATTGCATACCTTGGAAACAAACCAAATACTAAACCAATTTCGATTGGAATGTACTTGGGCTTACTAGACTAACTTCAAGTAAACAATCAACAAGTCTGAAGAGCCCAACTTCAATTTATGAGCAGATTAACACCGCCCTTCCCAATTTATGAGCAAATTCTCAGAGAGTTGCTTTATGTGCTCATAGAAGAGCAAAAACCCTTCTCATACAAGAGGTGTCAGAATAAAGCATTAGTCATCTCTGCCCAAATTTAGCCAAAAAATCATTCTTTAAATCTAAAGGGACTTAGTTTATGAGTGGTGATATATTAGATTGGTCGGCAAGGTGTATATTTGAACACCATTACGACGAACGAGACCAATATCAATTTAGTCATCATCATCCCACATTGTAAATTGGTATTCTGACTGGAATTAACTAATCAGAATTAATCAGGAAGACACTAATAATATCAAAACCAAAGAAAAATGCTGATTATGGAATTTGAAAATCAATGGGAATCATCAGATAGGAGCGAAAGACTATAAAAATTTATAATCATGGAATATATCATTTGAACTATGCTTCTAATAATCATTTGATCCCATTTTATTCATCAAATTGCAGTAAATGCACAAAAGATCGTTAAATTTCACACAAATAGACAAATATACACAGATTATGGTAGATAAGAACTAAAATTAAAATTAAACTGTAATCGGAAGGGCGCCTCAGAAGGAAGGCAGCCGTGTTGTTGTAGATTTCACCTTTTTAAGGACAAAAATATCTGAAAAAAAATATAATGCTATACAAATATATTTTGTGTTAATGGTCGAGACCTTTCACGATACACACTCTCACAATGCTGACTCACCAGAAGAAGAAGCTGCACAATCAGCAGCTCACGTTTCCAGCATGACAAGGAGCTCACGTTCAGCATGCTCCTCCTTCTAGATTCTTCTAGCTTCTTCCTCAGTTTGTTAAATTGTTAGTCTGTTGATGATTTGTTATTTTTGTTAGTCTATAAATAAGGGCAATGCACTCACTTTTGATTTAATGAGAAATGGAGTAATTCTTCTTCTTCTTCATTCAATTTATCACGTTTTCTTCTGTAAATTGCCTGCTTCTATTTTTGGGTTGATGAATTTGACATGGTATCAGAGAATGTGGCTGTAATTTCCCCTTTTTCAAATCAGATAATTTTTTCTTTGACAGAAGTTCTGCTCTAGAACTTCTCGCCCTAAATTCTCAGCCTCAACATTTTTTTTTCATCAACACTTTACTTGAAACATGACAAGTTCAGCTGATTCTTTCTCTAATCCGGCTGATGATCCAATCAGCCACTACTATCTACATCCTAGCGACAATCCTGGCGCACTAATTGTCTCTGACATCTTCAATGGGGACAATTATACCTCTTGGAGTCGATCTATTTCCATGGCCTTAAGTGTGAAGAACAAATTAGGCTTCATTGACGGTTCCTTGAAATCACCAGATCCGTCATCTGGTACTACATATAATTGTTGGGTGCGTGCAAATTATCTGGTTTTATCCTGGCTATTGAACTCAATTAGCAAGGATATTCGCCAAAGTGACGATATATAAAGGAGTCGTATACAAGTTTGGAGTGAGCTCAAAACTAGATATGTTCGAAGTGATGGACCTAGAGTATACCATTTGGAGAAATGTCTCAGCTCTATCTCTCAAGGATCACAAAGTCTCACTATGTATTACAACTCATTCAAAGGCATTTGGGAAGAATACACCAGCTACAGACCTTTGCCTAAATGCAGCTGTGGTAAACTTTCAAGTTGTACTTGTGAGATACTGAAGAGTATATCAGACACACAACAATCAGATGCTGTCATGAAATTCCTTATTGGTCTAAATGAGTCTTATTCTGCACTAAGAAGCCAACTCCTGCTGACTTCTCCCTTACCATCATTGGCTCGAGTTTATGCTCTTATGCTTCAAGAAGAGAGTCAAAGAGATCTCCAGAATTATTCATTCCAAGAGTCATCTGCTATGACAACTAGGCAACCTCATGGGAAATTTGGTAGACCTCCTACCTGGAGGGATAAGAAGAAGCCAAAATGCACTCATTGTGGACATTTCAACCATACTGCTGATAATTGCTTCCAACTTATAGGGTATCCTCCTGGCTGGAAAGGACCTAAAGGTCCAAGGATCATGGCTGATACCTCTGTTGCTCATGCTGTAAGCATGGGGGGACAATCTGCAGACAATGAGGGACCTAGTAGTTCATTTAATCGAGATCTTTTTCAACAATTCATGGCATTTGCCAAGTCTCAACACTCTAAACCACCTAACACAGCATCTCAAACAGCAGCCACCATCACTTCAGGTATCTCTTTCTGTAGCTCAACCTATTCTAAGGCCATTACCTGGATAGTTGACACAGGTGCAACGGACCATATGGTATGTTCACCCACGTTTCTTACCTCCATTGACTCAATCATAACCAGTAAGGTCCACTTACCTAATGGCTCCTCCGTCCCAGTCAGCCATATTGGGAAAGTTAGAATTTCTGATAATCTTCTTCTTGAAAATGTTCTTTGCGTGCCCTTTTTTTCTTTCAATTTAATATCAGTCTCTAAGCTAACAAAATTTTCCAACATTCATGTTCTCTTCTCTGCATCCCATTGTTTTCTACAGGACTTGGTTAGCATGAAGACGACTGGTTTTGCTAAGGAAAAAGATGGCTTATATACCTGCATGACTACTCAGGACAAATCTGAAACTCTACCTAATATCGAAAGCCCCACAGCATATGTCTCAACTCATTCAAATCTGAAACTCTGGCATTGCAGGCTTGGACACATATCCAACATCAGACTATCCAAGATTCCTTGCATTTCTTTTCATACTCCTTGTAAAAGTTTAGATGATTGTGAAATCTGCCCCTTGGCAAAACAGAAGAAATTACCCTTTCCAGTTAGTAATTCAATATTAAATAAAATTTTTGATTTGATTCATTGTGATATTTGGGGCCCTTTTCATGTTCCCTCTTTCAATGGTTATCGATTTTTCCTCACCATCGTTGATGATTACTCTAGATATACTTGGG
>CAIGRT010074991.1:0-14566 GCA_903798405.1 Fraxinus platypoda | reverse complement strand
CGGTAAAGTTCAGTGACCATTGGGGGTAATTAACCCATAATGGTCATTTTATCGAAAGAGAATGAACATTTTTTTTTTTTTTTGTAAGCGTACTCTTTAATCAAACTAAATGTAAATGGTCGGGGCTTGAGAGAGAGCGTAAACTTCTTCTAGTGCAAAAGAGTATAGTTCTCAAGTTTGAACTAACAATATGCGTGGATACTGTTAAACTAGCCAATTAGAATTTTAGGAAAATGTTCAACGAATAGGTTTTTAAAATCAAACAAGATTGATTGATCTATTCCAAAAACCGATCAAACTTCCACGATCTCGACTCACTTTTATTTCAGTGGATCGTATTACAAGTGAACTCGTTAAAGCACGACGGAGCTAATCAAAACACGATCACATTTTTTGTCATTTTCAATGTCATAGTAGTCCGTGACTATTCTTTCTTACGTTAGGTCAATTTCTTCTCATTTTGGTGGGTGGTCAATTTCTTCTTTCGGCAGTTAGATTATGTTTAAGCAATTAGGTTGCACTTTGTTGAGTCCATCCCCGTCACATGGCCCAAATGTTGACTAGAAATAGGGCAATAATGTTTCCCTTAGTTGTGATGGATATCCAAAATGGGAAGTTTCTTTTAAATGAAGTTCTAGCAACTTAATTTGAAGTTACAATATTGAAACCCGATGATTTAAAACATATATATACACTTCGATCCAATCATTCCTCATTTACTTCGAGCCACATCGATCAATAGGAATCTATTGAAAAAAAATTTCACTACATAATAAGTAAAATAAATTCACCTTTGAGTAATTAATAAGAAAAATAAGAACACTTGTATATCTACAAAGAATAAAAGAGAAAAGAAGAAACATTATGGTTGTCTCTCCATAATCATCACTCCCTTAAAATGGGACTGAATCTAATATTCTCCCACTAAATTTTACATTTTAGAAAAAGGATAAAGTTAGTTGAGATGGGTGGGGGGCACCTTTTCCTTTTTAATTATTAAAGCTACTCTCTTTTTGGTTAGTTGCTTGGAGGGTCGTCATCTAATTGTAGTAAAGCGTGAGAAATCTTTAGCTCATGCTTATTTCTAGAATCAATACGACACATTCAACTCATATTCCTTTGTACCCTAAACCAAAGTTGTTATTTTGTATAAATAGAATAATGAAGTATGTAAAGGGAATATAGCCTTGAAGCAAGAGGTAAATAACCCATGTGTGAATTGTGATGCTCAAGTATTCAATGCATTTATAGTGCTTTTATTATCTCACCGTGACAAGAATAGATTAAGGGTGGCAATGAGTCGAACAGAACCGGCTTGTCCTTTGGCTCGCGTGGACACGACCCGAGCCCGAGTAGGCTAGTATTATTATTATTATTATTTTTTAAGAAATTAATAAAATTAGTAACAAAATGAATCAACCCATGAGCTCAAGATGAGCCGGCTAGCGAAAAAAAATCAAGCTTGACTTGTCTTAATATGAGCCCGAGCTATCCATGAGCCGAGCTGGGCTGGCGGAAGGTTCAACCCGTTAGCCACCCCTAGGATAGACCATTGTAATTATTAGTTTTCAATAAAGAATCTTGATAAATTTTAAAGACAAGATCTTTAAGAGTTTAATTCTTTTAGAATAAACATGATATCAGAGCTACACAAATAAACTTGGTTCCACTCTTCTCGCACCCCTTTATAAAATTGTGCACTATTAGAAAATGAATTCGATCTAAGGATAGGGATGTATTGCAAAGGAAATTTGAGTGGTTACACGTTCTCATGTGACTATGGTCATGGGAAGGCCATTAAATCTCTAAACTTTAACCTTGAGATTCTCACATTCTTATTAGCACATACTTTAAAGTACATGCATTTTGGGACTTTAATGAATGGCCAAACTCTGGGAATGTTGGATTCCCTCACGTCTCTTGCTATTTTATTATATAAATATACGTACATGCATATGTGCCAAGTTTTTAATTTCAACCATTAGAAAATCTCACTGTATAAAGTTCAAAGAGAAAACGACAAATTTCCAAGCAAAACAATAACTAGTGATTAAATGTACCCAGTAAATATTTGGCTTTTATGGTTGGAAATTAAAAAAAGGAAAACTTTGAATGGAGAAATTGTCCTTATTTTTAAAAGGAAAATTTAAATTTTATAAAGTTTACAATATATATGATTATCTTCAAATTTAAAAAACTTGAGTTCTAAGAGTTGTCTCTTTTATGCACCTTTTCTTCTTATACATTTTCGTGAAACAATTCGAGTAATTTCTTGATGAATAATAATCTTTTGAAAGGTCATGAATTTTTTCTTAATCAATAACCACGTTCAAAAGTTGTAGTATCTTTCGATTATTAAAAATCAATTTAAGAATTCTCCTCCTTACATTATACAAATATTCTCTTCCCAAATCATGTCAAATCTATTTTCAAATCAAAAGTTCTATTCGTCGGTTCATTCGTGATAGTAGTGCTAAGTCCTTCAGATGAAATTTGTTTTATGCATTTGCTCGAAGTCCTGCATCACGATAGTAAAATTGAAGAAAAGTATGGTTGAAAAATTGTGAGTATATGAAATGTGTGGTTAAAATTAACTCTTAACTTTAACTTAGAATTTATTCCAATTTTTTAGCTGAATCAAACGACATTGTCTTTGGGCATTTTCATCTATCATCAGTGCTCGGTTTTTGTCTTCATCATTTGCTCAAGATTTGAAAAATGTCGCAAATTGTAAGCTTTAATGATTTACACAATTACACGCCAAAAGTATTCCTATAAATCCTTTTAAGAATTTATCAATATTCAGCTAATATTTTTAGTCTGTAAAATATTCTTTTCTTGACAAGCTCCTGACCCTTGACAGGCGTGCTTGTTCTCTTTATACAAGAAAGGACCGAGTAACTTTTCTTAGACTGGCAAACTGAAAAAAAATCAGTTTCTAGCAATAGAAAGCAAAAAATTATTAGCCAGAGAAGAAACATACTGAAATCTTGTCCCCAGAACACCTCCATTGCTAAAACTTAGCAGGGTTTTTTTGTCCATATAATCAATAGAAATGACAAGAAAAGGAGAGGGTACATTTTGGATTTTCACATTTTTCTGCTTCTGGAACAGTGCGATCTGCTTGCTTTCTTCTACAGGTGTAAACTTTGAAGGTAAAAAAGATTATTTTTTGTCTTAACATTAAGAGGGTTTAATGTTTTATCTTCTACAGTTAAAGTATTCTCATGTTGTTTTTTTCTGTAATTAGTCCAAGCTTTAATGGGCATAAGAGCTGGTTTGATAGATCCTCATGGTGTTCTTGATAATTGGGATGGTGACTCTGTTGATCCATGTAGCTGGACTATGGTCACTTGTTCTGCTGAAAGTCTTGTTATTGGCCTGTAAGTCATGCCAAAACAAAACCAATTCTTTTACTGCATATTCCTTTATGAGATATCTTCAGCAATTAAATGTATTAAGAAAATTTAAGTATATGTTGATAGATTGCCTTATGCAGAGGAACTCCAAGTCAGAATTTGTCTGGTATTCTTTCTCCAAGCATTGGGAATTTAAAAAATCTTCAAATTATGTAAGTAGAAAATGTTATTAATGATAATGGTTCATAAATTTTGCATATTACGTTGCTGGTTTTAATGAATGAAATGTTTGCAGCTTATTACAGAACAACAACATAACAGGATCAATCCCAGCAGAACTTGGAAGACTCTCAAAGCTCCAGACTCTTGATCTTTCAGATAACTTCTTCACTGGTGGTATTCCACCTTCTCTGGGGCACTTGAGAACCCTTCAATACATGTAAGCATCAAAGATTGAATTTGAGAAACTACGAAAAGGACTTAACAATGCGTTTGGTATGATGAACTGGAGACAACTGGACTTACAATATTAAGGATGAAACAAAGTTAAAAATCTTGTTCATTGTCATGTGCAGTGCTAGGAAGAACTACTTACCAAACATGCCCTAATGGATGTTTCTTAGAGAGGATTCAATAGCAGCGGAGAGTTGAAAAAGAAAAATCTTTTTCTTTAATTTGTCCAGTTGTGTCTAGTGCTATGCACCAAACATGCACTAAATGTATTGCTCTCTTGATCTCAAGTGGTGTATTTTTTCTGAATTAGGAGGCTCAACAATAACAGTCTATCTGGAGAGATTCCAAAATCATTAGCCAACATGACGCAGCTTTCTCTCGTGTAATTTTTCTTTGGCATCTTGCATGGACTACTGATTTTGGTTCAAGTTTTTGATGACATGATCATGTCAAGAACGTTTCTTAAATTCCTTATGTTTGTTTATTTTAGGGACTTGTCTTTCAATAACTTAACGGGCCCTTTACCCAGATTCCCCTCCAAGACTTTCAAGTAAGCTACTAGTTCACAGTTTTATAACTCCCTATCAATATATGTTTCTGAAAGAACTAGGATTGATGAATTTCTATCAATGTTTTTTTTTTCCTGTCATTTTGCAGTATTTTTGGGAACCCTTCATTATGCCCAACAGGGTCGGAGCCGCCCTGCCATGGAATAACATTAATGCCAATGTCCATGACAATGAACAATTCAGAAAGTACGGAAAAGGCTTGCTACACATTATTAATATTTTCTTATATTTTGAACTATATTAGATTTTTTTACTGAATTACTCTGTTCAAATTTTTTGTGGACATGATCTGATTGTCCTGACTTGTTCTCCACACTTCCACTAGCTGCTTTGTCTTCTGGGAGACGAAAAAGCCACAATTTTGCACTTGCCCTTAGTTCAAGCATTGGGTGCATCGGTTTGCTTCTCCTCGGATTCGGGCTGTTTCTGTGGATGCGACGAAGGCAAAAACAGCACAAAAATTTTGATGTTAAAGGTTTGAGAAAGATATTGGAAGTGGACTGATAACATAAGCAATAAAAATAGTTTGTTCATTTTGCCAATTATTATCTTTGCTGGTAATTTCAGACAAGCATCACGAAGAAATTTCTCTTGGAAATTTGAGGAGGTTTCAACTTAGGGAACTTCAGATAGCAACCAACAACTTCAGCAGTAAAAACCTTCTGGGAAAAGGTGGGTTTGGAAATGTTTACAAGGGGTATCTTCTAGATGGGACTGCCGTGGCTGTAAAGAGGCTGAAAGATGGCAGTGCCACTGGAGGGGAGAGACAATTTCAGACAGAAGTTGAGATGATAAGCCTAGCAGTGCACCGGAACCTTCTTAGGCTATATGGATTCTGTATGACTTCCACCGAAAAGCTTTTGGTGTACCCATATATGTCTAATGGAAGTGTTGCTTCTCGACTCAAAGGTAATATACTGAACAAGTTTGGAACATTCTGCTGCAATTTTAGAATCATTTTGTTTGAAGTCATTTTCTTGGACTGTTTAGTCTGATTGTACTGTTCACTTATCCTCTCAACCGTGGATTGATTTATTATAGGGTATATATGGCATTCATATCTTTGTATTAGATCACCTTTGTTTCTTACGCTATATGAAGGAATATGAGAGAGCCATTTTTTCTATTAAGATAAAAATGTGAGGAAAATAATCTCCTTTATTAAATTGAAAATTCTAACGACCGAGACCTCGTGCCTAAATCGTTATATCATACGTACTGTTCGCTTTAGGAGAGCCCAGTCCATCTTACCCCTCATGACTTTTCGTCTCGTCCTCCAGGATTCGAATGTAATTGAAAACCGTGAAAGGTAAGATGAATTAGACCCTTCCAAAGCGAATAGTACGTATGATATAACGGTTTAGACATAAGGCCTGGGTCATTACAAAAAAAGGGAGCGAATCTTCCCTCTTACCTCTCATGGATTTCTATTACGTCCCCAAGATTCGAACATAAGACTTATACTTGATGAGAGACTTAAATTGAATCCTAATAGAAATCTGTGAGGGGAAAGAGAGAATATTCCCTCCAAAAGCGGATAATAAGTAAGAGAACGATCGGTCATGATGCTTGTGTAGTTACAAAAAAATGCGCTTTTGTAACGATCTAGGCCTCGTGCCAAAATTGTTATATCATACGTACTGTCTATTTTGAGAGAATCTATCGCATCTTACTCTTCACGACTTTCTGTAGCGTCATCTAGAATTCGAACTTAAGACATTTGTCTTATGAGAGATTTAAGTTGAATCCTAGTACCATGAGTTAGGCTCTTCCAAAGCGGATAATACTATGATATAACGATACATGAGACCTAGATCGTTATTAGCCAATTGTATCAGGATTCAACTTAAGTCTTTCATAAGATAGAGATGTCTTGGGTTCGAATTCTGTAGGACACGACAGAAAATTGTAAGGGGTAAGATGGACTAGGCTCTCCCAAAGCGGACAATACATATGATATAACTGCTTGGATATGAGATTTGTGTTGTTACAAAAATTCTATTGAGAAGTTGATGTAGCTCTCATATTGAGGATAAACCACTATAAACCTGTGTTTATGTGAGTGCATTTCTCTTTTCCGTTTCCTCCGTCATTTCTCTCGGAATTGTGGTCCCTAACACATTTAATTTGGACAGCAAAACCAGTCTTGGACTGGGGCACGAGAAAGCGAATTGCATTAGGAGCCGCAAGGGGACTGCTATATCTCCATGAGCAATGTGATCCAAAGATAATTCATAGGGATGTGAAGGCTGCAAATATTCTGCTTGATGACTATTGTGAAGCAGTGGTGGGAGATTTTGGGTTAGCAAAGCTTTTGGATCACCAGGATTCACACGTTACGACAGCAGTACGGGGCACTGTAGGGCATATAGCCCCCGAGTATCTCTCAACTGGACAGTCTTCTGAGAAAACAGATGTTTTTGGATTTGGGGTCCTTCTACTTGAACTGATCACAGGTCATAGAGCTCTTGAATTTGGCAAAGCGGCTAATCAGAAAGGAGCAATGCTTGATTGGGTGAGCATACAACCCTTTATTGTTTTCTTATTTTCAAACATCAATTTTCCAAGTTACATTCACCTGCACCCGAATCTTATAAACACTACACCAAATTAGGATTTCTATGACGGCGAAATCAAAACGGACACTCAAAATCCACATAATGATCAATGCATTTTTTAGCTGTCACAGTAGGCATCAGTTAGCACTGCGTTAACTTTGGAACGTATCCTGATAAATTTGATTTGTCCAATAAACTTATCTCGGGCATTTCTTAGCCCTCACAGAATGCATTAGTTCGAGCTGTTCGAATTTTATAATCTATCTTAATATATTTGATTAGTCCAGTAAACTTATCCAATGCTAAAATATATCTCAGGTGAAGAAACTTCACCAAGAGAAGAGTCTCGAATTGCTGGTCGATAAAGATTTTAAAAACAACTGCGATATGATAGAGCTAGAGGAAATGGTTAAAGTGGCTCTCTTATGCACTCAATATCTTCCAAGCTATAGACCAAGGATGTCGGAAGTTGTTCGAATGCTTGAAGGTGATGGACTTGTTGAAAGATGGGAAGCATCTCAGAGAGTACAAACGAGCAAGTATAAAACACAAGAGCTCATCTTATCAGAACGATATTCAGACCTCACAAACGACTCTTCATTACTCGTACAAGCCATAGAGCTCTCTGGTCCAAGGTAAGGCAATTGCTCACACGATACAGAATTAGACTTTGGAAAGGGGAAGTTTATAGTTAAAGTGTTTACAAAAAGCAAACATCATTATTATTTTTATAATTTGTATAACAGTGAAACATCAAAGTCTCAAAGGACTTCGATTTTTCTCTCACTGTATAGAGTTACATCTTTTCCTGAAAAAATATTTTCTTGCTGGATAATACTGAAGCTCGAAGTGTATTTTAATTTAATGCCTGTGCGGCTACGTATTAGAAGGGACGTTTACAATCTAGCAATTCTTTGGTAAAAAGAATGTTACGAATTGAAGAACTTGAATATAAAAGGTCACCTTACCGATCAAACATTCAAGCAGTAGAACAGAAACATGAAATTAAAAACTTAAGGATTAAGTGCTTAAAAGCAATGTGTTATTAAAAGTTACATCTACATAAGAACTTGGGAGGAAATTATCCGCGTTTGTCTTTTGATTCTTACGTTCCAGCTACATAAGTTGGTATGGAAGCAAGATTATGCACCTAGCAATAGCACCAATATCACGACTGCTCGATGTTTTTGTAGGGGAGAGAGAGCGCAAAGAAGAGATGTCACAAATTCATCATTACATCAATGAATTGCAACAAAAGTTGTAGGGTGTTCTCAAGGGTATCTCTCATTAAGTAGGAGGAACTCGACCAAGGGGATAATGCTATTTAACATCACTATACAACACCAGTTTAGGAGGTACTATATGATAGGTCCTACGGTGTTTAACACTATGGTGTTAAATAGCATTATGAGGGGCCAAGGTTGTAGCGAAGAAGCGGACCAAGGCACTGGTAAGGATTAAGGGCCGACAACACCCAAGGGAAGAATGGTTGTACACCAATTTAGAGACGGAGACCTACCCTAGGGTGCCCTTGATCTAGATTTTCAATTTGGCCGTTAGGTGACAATTATGGGCCTAATATTGACCCCACGGTGAATTGGTAGTTGAGGAGTCGTTGGATTGGTTGAGTGAGCTGCCATTGAAGAATAGACTTCAAGGATGGTAAGACAAAAAATGACACTTAAATTAAATTGATCAAGTCTCAATATTACACTGACAGCAGTCGTTTTACATTTGTTTCAAGGGTAATAATTACCTCACCACATTTTTATTTGCTACTACACCCAATATTTTATCAATGTAACAATTATATGCCCAACTTTTTTTTTTATCACATTATCTGTCTTTAATCTTTTATTAATTAGCACCTATTGTCTTTAATAGCGGTTTCCTTAAAAGAAGTCCATGAGAGAATATAAAACAACTTATATGCCTTTCATATTTCAAAGCATACAAATAGAATATTTTGACATAATCAATGGAAGATTGAAAATACGAATTCCACGAAAAAAGTTAGGTATATAAGTTCTACAATGAACAAAGGTTGAGGAACTTAAGTGCAATTAAAGTGAGGTGCAACAAATAAATTGTTTTTTTTTATCAAGTCATAAACTTTTAGTCAATCTAATCGCCCCGAACTTCCCACGTCAAGGATAACAAAAACAATCAGCCCATCCTCTATCAACAAGACTCTTAATAGCAAAAGAAGCAAATTTAATATAGCACGTGATCACTAACAAAAAATTTGTCGATGATTGCCAACGACATGACATTTGGTGTCCTTTTGACATTAACCACTTGTTTGGTCATCATTATTTTTAAAGTATATTTCTTTCTCTCTTATTTTCAACTACACATTCTTCAATAAAATATAATATTACACTCACATTTTCCATCAAAATACTATTCCAAAATACATTTTGGACAAAAAATGGGCATCAAACAAGTTCTAACATCTGAATATGATTCAAATGGAATTACGAACATCTATATCGGTGGTGATTATCACCACATTTTCATTAACGATTATCAACAACTAATCCACAGATGGTACTTCAATCACCTACGAGAAGCCGTCGCTAAATGCCAATGATATAATTTTTCTTGATTTTGATTGAAATTAATATAAGTTCATGATTCAAGGAGAAATATCGATAACGATTATTTTGATGATCACCAACACACCTTCGTTAGAGATTACCGACGTAGTGTCGATAATGATGTTGTTGTAAATTAGTCATAGACGAGAATCCACCACTCAAAGAATTTTATTATTTTTATAAGATAGTGACTATTATTTCTGTAAGATATATAAGATAGCGACATAGAAGTTATAATATCCTATTCTTTTCTTATATTACCGACTTATAAGTTCAGAGAGATCTGAGAGCTTTGTGTTCTTATAATCAAAACTTTATCTATTTTGGACGGTGCTAGTGGATTTGAGCTTAATCCTAACAGATGCTCAATGAGGGATTAGGTGTTAGATAGCGGTTGTCGAACCTCCAAGGCCTTTGGCTAAAAATTATTTGTGTTCGTTTACTTATTTGTTTTTATTTTAAAGCGTTGAGTCGTCAAGTTTTCAAAAATCTGGGACCAACATGCGGGTTGTGAAGGTACTGGCTGAGTTAGGGAGAAGCTAGAGAGCATGAGAACCACTGACGCCATTGCAGGTCTATCAACTGCATTTTCTTGAACACATAACAAATCAATATGAATGCATCGCATAATGTCACATAAGGATCGTGAAGAAGTCCTTAATGCCAAATCTATTACATTTGCAGCGTTCATTCATGCCAATTTTTCCAAACCTGTGAGAATTGAAATGCTTAAATATCATAAGGACATCAGGTAACTTCAACTTGACAAAGACCCAACTTATGCATATTTGAACTTACACCACTTAGGAGGTCTTCCAGAATCTGGCCGTATCGAAAATTACTAGATTTCTGACCACATATGATTTCCAAAACTAGAATGCCAAAGCTGAAGACATCTGATTTACCAGAGAATTGTCCATCTATTACGTACTGAGGAGCCATATATCCACTGTGGTTGTCAGTTTGTAGATGTATCATTAGTGGTCATCATGTTATTTAAATACAGTAATCTAATGTAGCACCAGTGTGTTTAGCATCAGTGGTGGTAGTGGTAGTGGTAATGTAGACATTGTAACATTGTCCAATGAATAAAAATGCATATTAGCTCGATTGGACAATGTAGCTCAATTTGATTTAGAACTAGAGCAACTTGATATGAAAACAACTTTTTTGTATGGCTCTTTAGATAAAATCATCTATATGGCTCAACCTCAAGGTTTCCAGGTAAAAGGTAAAGAGCACTTGGTGTGTCTTTTGAATAAGTCCTTGTATGGCCTAAAATAGGCTCCAAGGCAATGGTACAAAATGTTTGACTCCTTTATACAAGGTTTGAAGTTCAGAAAATCTGAATATGATCCATGCTTTTATTTCAAAAATGATGGAAAATTTGAATCATTATACCTGTTATTGTATGTTGATGATATGCTATTAGCTGGTCACAATTCTGTTGCTTAAATGATATAAAAGAAAAATTGAAACTTGAATTCGATATGAAAGATTTAGGACCTGCAAGAAAGATACTTGGTATGGAAATAAAAAAGGGACAAACTTAGTGGAATACTGTTTTTAACTCAGAATGCTTACATTGAAAAAGTAGTTAAAAGATTTTCTTTACATGATGCAAAACCTATTAGTTTACCTTTGTCTGGAAATATGAAATTGTCTGTTGATCATTCACCTATTCACCTAAAACTGAAGATGAAAGAAAAAGAATGTTAAATGTACCATATGCCAATGTTGCTAGGTCTGTCATGTATGTCATGGTATGTTCTAGGCCTGATATTGCTTTTGCTGTGAGTGTCCTAAGTAGATTTATGAGTAATCCAGGTGAGCTTTATTGGGAAGTTATGAAAAACTTGATCAGATATTTAAAAGGAACTCATAACTTAGGACTGATGTGTAAAACTGATAAAATTGGCCTTAAATTGAAAGGTTATGTAGATTCAGACTTTGCTGGGAATACTGATAATAGAAAATCCACCACTATATATTTTTATGTGATAAACAATACTTGCATTAGTTGGAAGTCACAACTTCAGAAACTTGTTGCCTTATCCTCTACTAAGGCTGAATATATTGCTGCTACTGAGGCAGTGAAAGAAGGTATGTGGCTTGTGGGATTATTAAAGGAATTGCAACTTGTAGAAAATCAGGTGGAGCTATGTTCTGATAACCAAAGTGCTATTTTCTTGAGTAGAAATCCTGTTTTTCTTGATAGGACTAAACACATAGATGTTAAATTTCATTTTATTAGAAATATAGTTGAAAGAGGTGACATAACATTAGTTAAAATTCCTACTAAAGTGAATCCTGCTGATGCAGGAACCAAGGTAATTCTCATAAATAAATTTCTAGATTCCTTGAGATTGTTGAATCTGGAAACTTTCTAACTTTGTGATTTTTTGAACAGGTAATAAGAGCCAAATGAAGTTAAGTAAGGTCGAATCCATCTAAGACTGGTCTCAAATTCAGCAAGGTGGAGATTGTGAGGTTTTGGATGCTGAATTAATGAGTCCATTAAGTGATACTGAGCCCAAACTAAAGTGAAAGCCCACAACCGGATGGCCCAACTAATGGAATGCTCCAGAATCTGTCTGTTGGATTTAATTAAATCAGACCTCATGGATGATTGACACCTGGATATTATTCTGGCCGTTGGATCAAGTTGTTGAGCTATTTCATATAATTAGCTTTGCCAGACTTTTCGTCTCTCATTGCATTCACTCTCGACTCTTCCAAAAAGCCCTAGGTTTCTCTCTTTCGAATGCAATCTGTTTTTGGTGATTAATCTGTAATATTGTGAGAAAATACTTAGTGTTGTTCATGTCATCAAATAGAGAGTGTTGTGGTTGATCTCTTAGTAAGATTAGTCTGTATTGTTGAGGGTTTTGTGTTGTGTTCTTGAGTTCGAACATTATTGTTGTTCTGTAACTCTATCTTGCCTGATTTGGGTTGTTCTAGTGGATTCGAGCGACATCCTAACAGATGCTCAACGGGGGATTAGGCGTTAGAAGTGGTCGCTGAACCTCCGGGGCCTTGAGCCAAAAATTCTCTGTGTTCTTTAAATTTCTGCGTTTACTTTGTGTATTTTTGGTATATCTTGGTTGAGTCACAATTTAATCGTAATATCTGGGACCAACACTAAGTGTATTATTTGTAATGGTTTTTTGGAAACGGAATTTCTTTGGGGGTGACAAATGTGAAATTTCTTTGGGGTGACAAATGTGAATTGTAGTCCTAAACAACGTTATTTTTGTTTGCCGAACTAGTAGACTTAAATAATCACTCTACATAAAAAATTAAATTAACTCATTCATAGACTATGTTAAGCTAGATTTTGCTACTTGGGGGCGGTGCTCTGTGCTCATGAATTTCAAGTGTGACATGCTGTTTGCCTGTTTCCATGAATTCAGCATGATTATTTAATAGTTTCGAAAGATTTGTGCTTTCTATATCAGAATTGATTTTTAGCTGTAGTAAAAAGTTGTAGATCAACTTGGTCGAAAATCAACTTATTATTAAGCCCACATTGGTGTAGCTAAAATTCAGATTTTTAGTAGATTCTGATAAAAATTGATTAAATGTGCGATTAAAAAGTTGTAGCCTTATAAAACGTACGGTTAAATTTAGTTTTAGATTTTTATTACTTTTTAAGCTACACGGGCTAATTAGAAAAATTTTGATTTTATGTTTTTTGACTCCACGCAAAATTTTTTACTTGAAATGCGGGAGTAGGCATCAATATTTTATCTTTTTCATTTTTTAAAGGTTAAATATGCTAATTTAATAAAAAATAATTATTAATGGCCTTTGAAGATATTGAGAAATGTCATAATATGTTTGGACTTCGAGTAGGCATGCTTAGCTCATAAGACTTAAAGGTTTGATCATGCCGATAATTCTATCGTGCCTTGCGTGTTTCAGAACTTTACTGTTTATTCAACAACATGAGAAAATTTATCTGGGAAAAACAAAAGGTTTCGTTACCTGGTGCTGGTGCTGGTGGAGGCTGAATTGGTGGTGTTGGTGGCTGGAATAATGTTTCAGCCATGGTCTCATTTTAGAAAACATCGCTTTCAAAACGAAGATAGCAACTGGGCCTAAGGATTCTAACTCCAGCTGCTCCATCACAGCATTCCCGAATCTGTTGAGCAGATTTTGTTACGCAGTCATCACATTCCTTTGGGGTTATGTCCGATGTGCACTGCTCAAATACATAAACTGTCTGATAATCCCCGTAAGCTCGACTGGATGCAGCAAATCTCTTGGGGGCATGGGCGGACCCAGGGGGGGTCCTAGGGGGGGAGCGTGCCCCCCCCCCAACTTTTCAGTTTTTATTTTTATTTTTATCAAATCATAGTATCGATTAAAATATAAATTTTAATTTAAATAAAAATTAACAATTTATTTTAATAACATATTTCATGGAATCCATAACTATTTAACTTTTATCAAACTTTATTAAAAATTTGATTTTTATCTCCCATCAAATATGGGCAAAATCACAATAAATTTTAATTTCTCTTTTTCTCTCACCTTTTAACAAAATATTAACTCTCCNCATTCTTGATACCATTTCGAAGTGTTCAAAGTCTAGTTTTCTACGTCGTTAATGGCGTACGAAACGATCAATTGTAGCAAATGCTACGACTTGTCAAAGTAAGCTGTTCAAAATTAGTATTTTGAAAATTTTGATAATATGCTAACTTTAAAAATTCTTCGACGATCGTACGTTGATCGAATATACAAATTGCTTATATCATCTCAAAGCTTATTTCGAGAACTATATTATAGGCATATCAAATAATCCAGATATCGAAAATAGTTAAAAATGCGTTAAACGTGAGTTTTAAAGAAAGACGTTTAACTCGCATTTTCTTTTTATAAAAATCAATTATTTCATTAACATTTATTATTTTTGCAATACAAATTTCTCAATGTAATTTTTATCCTTTTATTAGGAAATTTTATATGGAATTTTTTTTTAAAATTTTACATCTGAAAAAATCATATTCCATGTAAATTTT
>CAIGRT010074985.1:0-12389 GCA_903798405.1 Fraxinus platypoda | reverse complement strand
GACAACTAAGTTATGAAGATTCAATAAAGCACTTGGGAAAATGTTTCCTAACTCATTCCTATGCTAATTAATAGTGATTTCTGCAAAATGTTAAGGTTAAGATATCTTTTTTAATGATTCCTATATCTTGATTAAGTCAAGTAGAGTAGGATAGAAGACTCTTAATAGCAAGTCACCTATGTAAGTGTGAGGCGGGGCCGTCTGAATGAAAATTATTCAAATGCTGAAATTTTCTAAATACTTATGAAACCCCGAGAGTGGTTCAGGGTCAAAATGAACCAAGTCATGAGAACCATGAATGATTTAGGAAATACATGTGAATATTATTGTCCTGGTTTACACCAACGACTGATTGGTTCAAGACATCAGTTCATCAATTAGCCAAGTAAATTCGATAGTATTTCACTAAGGTAGGTTCAAGACCGGAAGCTACCTCACCTGATGCAGTGTTTTTTTCTCTCTTTCTACAATGCATCATATTTTTACATAGCATGAGCATATTCGAATTTCTATTCATGTGGGGGATTGTTGAAATTTGGTTTAGAGAATGAAAATAAATTATGAAAAAGAAACTTTTATGTCAACTTCGACGACTTGATCCAATAGTTAAATTATGAATATAAATAGACTAACTTGTTCTACTCGTCAAGTATATCGTCGTGATATATTTGAAATCTCAAAACCAATTGCAGATGAATGAGAAATTGCGGTCCAAAGTGGGATAAAAAAGAGGATATATGGGCTGAAAAATAGCTAAATCTATCGCTCACATATCGCTCGAGGTCGCTCGAGCAAAAGGTGAGCGAGAGAAGTTCTGATGAAAAGGTGTCACTATCGCTTGAGCGAGAGCCTGCGACAGCAAATGCTGCGATCTTTGACAAAAGTTGCTGAGTTTGGGACACGGTATTTCACTCGCAACTTTTCTTCTTCTACATAAAGGACCCTTTTAACGTCCATTAAGCATTTCATATCATTTGCATTGGGCATTACATCAAAAACTCTTGCAAAATACTCTTCAAAAGTTATTCTAAAACCATTTTCGTGTAGAGAGAAAATTTCGTTCTAAGTTCGCTGTTACTTGTGGTTTGAAGTGCTTCTACCACAAGTGGTATATGTTGTATCTTGAGAGACATGTGCTGTAGTCCATTAGCACTGTTGCGGAGCAATATTGTCTTAAGGAGAAAGTGTTTTCATTTGCATCGGATTTCATTTTCACTTTGTTTTTTTCTTCTTATATTCTTTTTTTCCATTTTCTAGAGTTTAATTACGCTTATGCGAATTAAAATTAAATATTTTCTTTGCCTTAAAAATCATTTACATATACTTACGTTCCAACAAAAAGCATACACATGGCCCAAAACCTGGGGTTTCACAAGGAAGAAGAAAGAAGAACAAGAATATTGGGACTGCATTTCGAAGTTTGGTGCAGATATTTCATCTCCAAGTCTCATTCTCATCTTTTTTTTCTTTCCCAAATCTGTTGTGTACCCTAAATTCACTATGTGATTGTGTAAAACGAAGAGTAACTAATTTCATTTTGTCAATAATTGGTTGAATGCCCTGCTCTTGAGAATTAGTTTCATTAAATAGAAAACAGAGTACAAATCATTGCATGATTATAGGGATTACAACTATGAATTGAATATATCTATGGTAAGTACTATTGGAGAATTTGTAAATTGTANGAATGCCCTGCTCTTGAGAATTAGTTTCATTAAATAGAAAACAGAGTACAAATCATTGCATGATTATAGGGATTACAACTATGAATTGAATATATCTATGGTAAGTACTATTGGAGAATTTGTAAATTGTAGGAGGCTATTTTAGTCATTTTTATTTCTTTCATTTTCTATATATATTGTACAGTAGCTTCCTTCCGTTTTCATTCAATTGGGAATTAACAGATTTTCCCTCCATTTTATCTTCTTCTCCATCTCTCTCTATTTCAATATTTCACATGGTATCAGAGAAGTGAAGCTTAGCTGCGATGGCATCACAAGGATCTTCAGTTGGAGATTTGATCGGAAAGGAAGCTAATTCAGTTACCAGTTGACTGATTACAAATCCAGGCAGTCCCTACTATCTTCATTATGGTGATAACACTAGTATGCAACTCATATCAGTTATTCTTACAGAGGACAATTATGCGACATGGAGTCGCGCTGTTGTTATGGCTCTCAGTGTGAAGAATAAAGAAGGATTCATTGATGGAACTATAACTGAACCGAGTGCTAATGATCTGATGTATAACGCTTGGAGAAGATGCAATCATGTAGTCTCATCGTGGATTATTAATTCCATTCCCAAGGAGCTCTATCCAAGTGTGATGCACAAGGATTCAGCTAGAGAGATATGGATTGAATTGAAGGATCATATAGTCAAGGTAATAGTCTTAGGATTTATGAATTGAATAAGCAGATCTCCGCCATTTCATAGGAAAATAGCTCAGTTAATTCCTACTTCAATCGATTCAAAGGATTGTTGGAGGAGCTTGATAACTATAGACCGGATATCAGCGGATCTGATTACAAGCAGGAAGATCAAGTTATGCAATTCCTAATGGGGCTAGATGAACATTATTCTACAGTTAGAAGTCAGATCCTGTTGATGGATCCTCTGCCTCCACTTAACAAGGTTTTTACGCTTATTTTGCAAGATGAAAGACAAAAAGAAGTTGTTACTAAAAGGTAACAGACTTTGAGGCACTTGCATTTGCTAATAATGCTATACAAGGATCTAATAGAACTCAGAGAAATGTTAGATCATTCAAAATCAGAGAAAGGAGTGCCTTATTTGTAGTTACTGTGGGATGCTTGGACACATTAAAGCAAAATGCTACAAGCTTGTTGGATATCTCCCTGGACATCATTTTGCTAAAGGCAAAACTGTAGTTGCTAATGCTGTTGGACAATCTTTTGAAGGTAATCAGCTTGGTATTATGGAATCCCCCTCGAACCTCACTATTACTCCAGATCAGTGTAAGCAAGTTCTGGCAATGTTGATGCCTCAGCTAAAGGAGCAAAGTCTGATGCTACTCGAACACAAACACAATCACAACCTCAGGCCACACTATCCACTGGTTATTCTGGGCTAGAGCCTTTGCCTTTTCAGGTAATCACTCTCATTCTAATACTAAATAAGACGCATCAAAATGGATTATGGATACTGGTGCTTCAGAGCATATGGTATGTTCTATTTGGCATTTAACCTCGATATCTCATAAAGTTAAAGCAGTTGTTAAGTTGCCTAATGGAGACATTGTTGAAGCTACACATATTGGAACAATCAAATTGTCTGATACATTGGTTTTAACAGAAATGTTGGTGGTGCCTTGCTTCAAATTCAATTTGATTTCAGCTAGCAAATTGACTCTTAAGCATAATTGCTTCCTGATATTTTTCCATCAATATTGTTTTATCTAGGATCTTTTAACATGGAGGATGATTGGAGTTGTCAAACTTGAAGATGGATTGTATGCTTTCCAAAATCGTGCTCAGCAGCTTCATGACAAACTTTCATTCAAATACATTCATTCTGATTCTCAGTCTACTGCTATTTCTGATAATAACATTTCTGCTTCCCTAATTCCAATTGCAAGTCTGATCTCAGTCTACTATATAGTAAAGCAAGACATTCTGCTTGTAATTCCATAAGCAATTTCAATGTAAAGACTGATATAGACCTATGGCATTGTCGCATGGGGCATCTCCCTATTTCCAAACTATCTGTTTTACATGATTTGGTTCCTACCATTACATTCAATAAGCAATTACATTGCACTGTTTGTCCAACAGCCAAACAACACAAGCTACCTTTTCCTGTTAGTGAAACTAGAGCCTCCAAAAGATTTGATATAATCCATTGTGACATATGGGGACCATATTTAGTCTCCTCATTGGATGGCTCTAGATACTTCTTAGCCATTATTGATGACCATACTAGAATGACTTGGACTTACCTAATGAGAGAAAAATCTCAAACTAAATCCATCATTTACTCCTTCTATCATATGATTCGAACTCAGATTGACTGCAAAAATAAAAATTCTCAGGTCTGATAATGGATCTGAATTCCATATGAGTAATTTTTTCCAGGCTAATGGCATCATTCACCAACTCAGCTGTGTTGAAACACCTCAGTAAAATGGAGTGGTGGAGAGAAAACACCAACACCTTCTAAACGTAGCTAGAGCTATCAAGTTCCAAGCCAATTTGCCTCACAAGTTTTGGGGGGAAACCATCCTTACAACAACACATTTAATCAACAGAACTCCTACTCTTGTCCTTCAGAATAAGACACCTTATGAAATGCTTCATCAAACAGCACCATCATATTTTCATCTCAAGGTGTTTGGATGCCTTTGTTATGCTTCAAGCCTCAAAAGAAATCGTACCAAATTTGACCCTAGAGCTGTGCCATGTATTTTTATTTGTTACTCCTATGGCATGAAAGCTTTTAAATTGTATAATCTGCTTAATAACTCTGTCTTTGCCTCTAGAGATGTTAAATTTCATGAGAATATTTTTCCATTTCATCATCCCAAATTCCTTGCCTCTTTATCAAAATCTGACGTCTGCTTGCCATTTGATTCATCTATTTTCCGAGTCTAAAGTAATGATTCATCACCTGATATATCAGTTCAAAATTCTGGTAATGACTCAATTTCTACTGATGTTAACTCTCCTATGAGTTCTGTTCCAAATTCATCTGATTCTCCTCAAATAGATACTCATGAATCCACTTCAATACCTATTCTCACTCCAACTCCTGCCGTACCCATCAGACAATCTAACAGACCTAAAAGAGCCCAGCCTATCTTCAAGATTATCACTGCAGTCTTGCATCTCAAGTGCCTACTTTACAATCAAAATCCATGATGAAAGGTCAAATAGTTGGCAAGCAATATCCTATAGCTGAGTATCTGGATTATGGCATATTATCCCCTGCTTACAAGAGGTACTCACTTGCTTTATCTACTATGTATGAGCCTAGATCATATGAAGAGGCTGCTAAGTGTCCAGAATGGCATAAAGCCATGGAGAATGAGTATCAGACATTGGTTTCAAACAACACTTGGACTGCCACTCTTCTCCCTGCACATAAAAGGCACGTGGCTTGCAAATGGGTTTTCAAAGTTAAACTAAATTCTGATGGAACTGAGGAGAGGAAGAAAGTCAGACTTGTTGCAAAAGGATTCACACAACAAGCTGGACTTGATTATGAAGAAACCTTATCCCCTGTTGCTAAGCTGGTAACTGTGAAGACTTTGTTAGTTGTTGCTGCTCATCGATGCTGGCATCTCCATCAATTAGACATCAACAACGCTTTCCTCTATGGTGAACTTGATTAGGAGGTTTATATGTGGATGCCTAAGGGTTATGAGCAGCAGGGGAAGTGTGCGGAACAACTGGTATGCAGGTTGAATAAGTCCATTTATGGACTCAAATGGCGTCTAGGCAATGGAACACTAAACTCACTTCATACATTGCTTCACATGGATTTAAACAGTCAAAATCTGACTATTCTTTGTTCAGCAAACAAGAAAAAGGATCATTCACTGCTTTGCTCATATATGTGGATGATATTATCATAGGAGGAAATGACGTGTCATTCATTGAGCAATTCAAGAAAGAATTGAATGAGCAGTTCAGATTAAAAGATTTGGGGGTTCTGAAGTATTTTCTGGGGCTTGAGATAGCCAGAACATCAAGAGGGATATCTATGAATCAAATGAAATATGCCTTAGACGTGTTGACAGATGCAGGATACCTTGGTGCCAAGCCTGCAAAGTTTCCTTTGCCACAGAATTTGAAGCTAAGTAAGGACCAAGGAGAACTGGTTGAAGATGCTAGTGCATATAGGAGATTGATAGGAAGAATCATATACTTGACTATAACCAGACCAGATTTATCGTATGTTGTATAGGTACTTAGTCAATTTTTTTCAATCACCAAAGCAGCCACATTTGGAAGCTACTCATCACGTACTAAGGTATCTAAAGGCTACACCAGCACATGGACTACTGTTCGAAAGCAAATCAGGCCTGGTTCTTAAGGGCTTTTGTGATGCTGATTGGGCAACCTACACAGATACCAGAAGATCAATCACTGGTTACTGTATTTTTTGGGGGAATTCATTGGTGTCATGGAGATCAAAGAAGCAGCATACTGTCTCTAGATCCTCGGCAAAAGCAGAATACAGGTCCATGGCTACAGCAGTTTGTGAATTAAGCTAGTTGAAAAGCATTCTTACAGATCTTGGTATCAAACATGATAGAGTAGGTCTGTTATTCTATGATAGTCAATCAGTCATCCATATTGCTAGCAACCCGATTTTCCATGAAAGAACCAAACATATAGAGATTGATTGCCACCTTGTGAGAGATAAGGTTCAAGCTGGAGAGATTAAAATGCTACATGTTAACTCTCAAGATCGGGTAGCAGATATATTGGCAAAACCATTAGGAGGAATTCGGTTTAAACAGTTGGTTATCAAGATAGGAGTTTTGAATATACATCTCCCATCTTGAGAGAGAGTATTGGAGAATTTGTAAATTGTCTTGAGAGAGAGTATTGGAGGATTTGTAAATTGTAGGAGGCTATTTTAGTCATTTTCAATTCTTTCATTTTCTATATATAGTGTATAGTACCTTCCTTCCGTTTTCATTCAATTGGGAATTAACAGATTTTCCTCCATTTTATCTTCTTCTCCATCTCTCTCTATTTCAATATTTCACAAGTGCTGTAAATTGTATATTTACAACCTAATCTCCTTAATTGCTTCCGTTGACACATTCCGTAGGAATAGCGTCATAGTCTAGTCGAAATGATTTGACTTCAAGTTTTGTAGTTAGATGTTTAATATCAATTCATGCTAATCTTTCATTGTAATTTTGATTTCTTGTCATAAGCCTTGTCAGTTTGTGAATATGGATTGAACCGGAGCAGTAAAATACCCATTTAGCTCTACCAAGCGAAAATATAGATTTACTTTTCCAAATTGTGCAACCACCGTTGTGTATTTTTAGTGATTTAATGCATCTTTCTATGTTGTAATTCTTATACAGATAGTTTGAATTCACATAATGAAACATGATTAATTATACTCGAAATAGATTAATAGTGAAATTTGAGAAATTCGCTCCGCGTCAATATTTTCTTGAAGTGGTATACGAAGTAATTAAAATGGAAAAACTATGGTGAATCATCTCCAACCCTTCTTCTTATCGTATTTTCTCAAATCAAAGTTGTGAACATTATTTATTACTTACGTTAAAGTTTTTAAGTTCAGCCTAAAATATATGGAATAGTTTGAATTTTTAATTTGTTAAAATAAAAATTAGGATTAATTAAGATCAGTAATTAGCAGCACATTTAACTTGCGATCGACATTTTATTCATCTCTATATTAGCTCTTGTTAAGTACACATTCTTTCAAAATACATTATTTCAAAACTTATTTTCAACTGCACATTCTTCAATAAAATAATATTTTACATCACATCAATAACTTTTTTCTTACTTTTTAACCACATATTTCTCATCATATCACTATTTAAAATACATTCTTTACTCAATAATATCCAACAAACACATTATTTGCAGCTATATAGTACCATTTCTAGCGACAATTCGATATTTATACTATTTATTTTTTATTTCCATATTTTATTTGTATTTTTATATCTCTTTGGACTCTTTCAGGTTCATTTTCTTCGTTGTATGTTGTCACGAAAATATTCTTTCGATTAAAATCACTGCAAGTGCACGGTTTATTAACAAGTAGTAAAATGGATTTTGAGTCCAAGTATCATACCCACGGAGATTGTATTGGTTCAAGTTCAAATAAACTAAACCTTAACCGAAACTATGAAGATTTGTGAATTTTTGTATAACTAACTTGTGATTTAATAGTCTAATTATGAATGCAAGACGCAATTAACTAAAATCAATGCACGGATGTGATTAATGCAACTTTGATAAACATATAATGATGAAAACCGCACTAGGATCCCGAGTCCCCTTGTATCAATCTCCTTTAACCCTAACCTTACAATTTGAAAACACGATTCAATTATGAAGATCAATATTCCTAAATTGTTTAAGAATCTATCTCGAATAGAAATAAACATATTCTCACATGTGACCCGACTATATTTCTATAACAGATACGAACATACAAGAATGTATTAAACATTTATGAATACTTAAAGATCACGTAAAGAATAGCGGTATATTTCTATACCTTATCGGACTCTACGATAATTAACACTATGTCTAAATTATTTTCATCTTACAAACATAAAACAAGCCACAATATTCATACAATCATTGTGCACATAATTGTAAAGAAGATAATTCCATGAAAACCATTTAATAATTGAAAACGTATTTGAATGTTAAAAGAAATGAAATTTAGAATTAAAGCTTCATTATACAAGATTCATTTAGCTTAACATGTTGTGAAGAAGAAAACAAAAGATATAAAAGTTGTTCATCGCCCAAAATATTTTGAATTCATCTTAAAATTTTTGGATTCGATCTTGATTTGTTCTTCGACTCTTTTTTCAATTAATTATGCAACCCTTATTTAGAGTTGATATGTTATATTTATATGCCTCTCAAGAGTCCCAAAGAGCAAAAAAAAAGTCCTATGATAAGCCCAAAAGGAAGAATAGCCCAATTCGAAACTAGGCGGTCGCCTCGTTGATCACTTAAGCCCCCGTTTTCTACTTTCAAGTCCGGTCGATGGCCTGAACAATATAACTGGGCGGGTGCCCAGTTATGTTTCATTTCAACTTTCGTATTTTAGCCTTTTTCTTCATTCTTTCTTCCATTGTGGTCCTTGACTTCAAATTATTCCTATTTTGAACCATCAACTTCTTCTCATGTACACATTAGTCCTCAAACCTTTCATCCAATCATCAATTCATCATTCTTTCTTTTTCAATTGCTTAAAATCGGGTCCAAAACTGAAACAAAAAGAAATTAAACTAAATTAAGTAGAAATCAACATTTTGACAATATAAAAGCTTAGTAATATGGACCAAATAAGTGCAAAAAATTCACTTATCATGTCACTATTGACTCTCTAATTGTTTCGAAAGATACAAAAGAATCCACACACACACGTCTCTCTTTTCTTAGAAATGTGACCTATCCTCACTTTTCTAGGCTGTTTGACTAATGCTATTAGAAAGAGACGTTTTCCACTCATTCTGAGTGATAGAGAAAGAGAATGGCTGGACGCATCCCCCGCAAGCAACATTACTATTAGGAATGATTTTGTGAAAATTTTAATGACTAAGTACTTCTCTTCAATGAAAATTACAAAATCAAGCATGCGATTACTAATCTTTTTGGGCATAACTTTGAATGCTACTATTAGGCTTGAGAGAAGTTGAAAGACGATCTCATAAAATGCCCAAGTCTAGAAAATTTGATGCAAGTTCAATACTGATGGGGTCATAAGAGAGCACCCCGAGCACGAGGACCCTCAAGGTTCGTTTTTCACAATTATGGGACCAATGTGCTCGAGAGTTAGAGAGTCCTCGGGATACCTCGAAGACTTCCAGTAATTAACTGTGCTTATTACGTTGGTTATCCTCGAGGGTAAGTCCTCGAATTTTTCCCTTAACCTAATTCTAAAATGTTCAAGTACAGAAAACCCCCACCTTTTAAGAACTCTAACCTTATCCAGATACTCCAATTTAAGAGTCCAAAGTCCAAAAGGAGTCTATCTTTGATAATATTACAGTTAATGTACGATAATATTATGGTCAAACACTTATCCCAATTAGAATTCCTAAAAATAAAGATACCAAGTCCTGCTAGGAATGCACTACCTACCTCTATAAATATGAAACCTTGGATAATAATTTAGGTACATTTTTACATACAATTTCAGCGCCCAAGCCTTTTCATATTCTCTCTCTGACTTAAATATCAGAGGGGCGACGAGGATACACCTCGACTCCTTTGTTTCAGGTACCGGAAGATCACGTTCGTGGTCATTCTCAATCGTCAAGCTCGGAATTCAACAGGTGCAATTTTTAGTAGCATCTTGGCGCCGTCTGTGGGAAATGCTACCAAAAGCCATGGTGAATACATGTTCGGGTCTTCCTCCAGCAAGCTCATCCACTCCAAACCAATCCCCTGTCATGAAGCCCCCAATCCATCAAGAAGAGTCATCAGCAATACCAGTTCCTCAACCAGCAGTGGTTACCGCTGGAGCATTCGAAGAACTCCGTCAGAAAGTTGCAACGCTGACTCAACTACTAAGTCAAAGACATATTCCCCAGGTTTCGACACCAGTACAAGCACCTACACTAGCTCAACAAGGAGGTTTCATAGCTGATACTCGAGCTTGGGACACCCGTGGTGCCTATGATAATGCTAGATCTAGGGCCCCGGACATACTCACAGTGGCCTCGACCTTGAGATTGGTTACATGGACTCAGACGAACTCGCTCGGATCATACAGGATGGGATTATGGCTGGACTATTGCAAAATACCCAGGGAACGACAGGGTTTACCCCTAACACACCATTTACGCTAGAGGTTATTTTCTATTCACTCCTGGACAGATTCAGATTTTCCCACATAAAGGAGTACGATGGGACCACTGACCCAATCAACCACCTCAATGTGTACATAGATGTTATGAACCTACAGGTTGCACCAGACCTAGTAATATGCTAGGCTTTTCCTCAAACTTTGATCAATGCCGCCAAGGATTGGTTTGCCACACTAGAGCCTAATTCTATAGCTTCATTTTCAGACCATACCAATAAGTTCTCCGCTTTCTTCACAAGTAGTAAGCACATCAGGAAGACAGCAGCCACCCTCATACAGCTCCGCCAGGGCCCGAATGAGATCTTACGTAACTTCTTGACGAGATTTAAAAAAGAAAGGTTACAGATACCCGACCTTCACATTACAACAGCTATTTCGGCTCTAACATATACAGTAAGGTGTAAGCCTTCAGGATGTCTTTATCTAAGACACCACCAAAATCAATGACTGAGCTCCTCACTTAAAGAGAAAAGTACATCAACATGGAGGAAGCAATGAAGGCTAGCCCGATCTCTGAGAAGCTCCAACTTAAAAGGTCACATGAGCCAAACTTGTGATAATATCATGCTCGAGGCAAGCAGAAGCGGGAAGTACCACCTTGGTCATTTACCCGTCTGAATACATCTAGGACGAACATACATGAATGAGCTTAAATGGCCTCCTAGGTTGCGATCTCTCCCAGAGACTAGGGATAAGAGCAAATACTGTGACTACTACAGGAATCATGGGCATACAACGGAGGAGTGCATAATATTATAGCGGGAGATTGAGGCACTGATTAAAAGAGGGTTTTTGAAGACATATATCGGGTATGATAAACGTCCCAAGAATGATCACAATAAGGGCAGGACCCCAGAGTCAAGAGGAGGTAACAAACCCACGGCTGGTACAATCAACGTCATGGTTGGGAAAATAGCATCAGGAGGAGATTCAAACAATGGACGTAAGCAATATGCTTGACAATACAGTTCAGTTCGAGAGGCCACTCTCTACAACACGGAAGACATTACCTTTGGATCAAAGGACTTGGAAGGCATAACATCTCCTCATGACGATGCCTTAGCCATGTCTGCTATAATAGCCAACTTTGAAGTCAAAAGGATATTGGTAGATAATGGGAGTGCAGCGAACGTATTGTTCCTTGATGCCTTCACAAAGATGGGTCTCAAGATGGTCAAGACCCCACTCCAAGGATTTGGGGGTGGAACAATCATCCCAGAAGGAGTTGTCGATCTTCTTCTAACTTTGGTCTCAGGCCAGAGGTAGGTAACAGAGATTACATATTTCCATGTGGTCCGGATCTCCATAGCATACAATGCCATCCTCAGAAGACCACTACTCCACAAGATCAGAGCCATGGTATATATCTTTCACCTTGCTATGAAATTTCCAACCAGCCGTGGTGTAGGAATTATGTGTGGAGATCAGACAACAGCGAGGAAGTGTTATGGTACTAGCATTCGAGGTTTGAGCACTGATGTCATGCAATTATCCACTCCTGAGATCAAGCTCAAGCACCAGGAAAGACTTACTCTAGTGAAAGATTTGGTGGAGTTTGAGCTCGAGCACGGCAAAAAAGTAACCATCGACCGGAATCTTGACGTCGCTCTCAAGGAAGAACTCATCAAGTGCTTGTCCTACAACATTGATATATTTGCATGGAAGGTTGAAGATGTGACTAGGATAGACCCCGATATAGTGGTCCATAGACTTAATGTAAGGCGTGGGGCTAAGCCAGTAAAGCAAAGGAAGAGACAATTTGCGCCAGAAAGATGGGAGGTAATACGTGATGAGTGCTTCACACTCACGAT
>CAIGRT010074966.1:0-13091 GCA_903798405.1 Fraxinus platypoda | reverse complement strand
TGCCAATCAATATATTTTCCAACACAAACAAGTTACATCCCGACTTCTTTCAAGTGAAGAAAGCGCTATAGATATTCAAAGTGACTCCGAAGAAAACCATCTTATTCATTTTTCTCCGTTTACACGCGAAGGTATTACATTTTTTAACGAAAACTCAAACAAACGAAGAAATTTCCATTTATACTGAAAGAGATTGCATCTACAAGTTTCTCATATTCCCCTCTCCCTCAAGGAAAAGGGTTCTCCTTTCTCCTCGTATCCATTGTTAATTTGAGACTAGTGTTTTGTTTATATTTGAATTTGAGTAAATTGTACTTATTATCAGTTGCTCATTTAGCCATGTTTGACAATCATTATTTTCATACACTTTTTTTACGTATCCATTTTCAACCACACATTTACACAATGAAATATTCTGCATGTAAATCAAAAACTTTTTCCTAATTTTTAACCACACATTCTCTTAAAAATCACAATTCAAAATTTTATTTTCCCCAAATAATGGTGTCGATTAAAATCAAAACTTTATTCCAACCACACATTTCATAATTTTTTATCAAATTTATTAAAAATTCGATTCAATTTACACCAAACAGGGGCTAAATCAGCACTACATTAAACGATTACAAAAAAATAATAACTAAACAAAACGATTTTATTATGTAAAAATTGTGGTATTTAATATTTTAGTTGTTTAAAATTATTTCTTAAATATTTTAATAAGAAATTTAGGTTGCGATATGGATTGACGTTTTAGATATGAATCAAGGACTTGGACGATTGTGCAATTTTATCTTTTTAATACTTTGTGAATTGGGTTTATCTAGGGATGGCAATGGGTCGAGTCGAGCCGTAATGAGCCGAACTTCTGCTCGACTTGTTACTCGTGGGTCGAGCCGAGTTTCGGCTCGCGAGCTCGTAAATTTTTTTTAAGAGAAACCTTTTTTTTTCAAAAAATAAAAAAATAAAAAATTAACCATTCGTCAAGACGAGCTCATCCCACGAGCCGCTTCGCCTAACGAGTTACCCCACTCGGCTCCCAACCGTCCACGAGCCGACGAGCTGCTTGGCCCGTTTGCCACCACTAGGTTTATCGGGATGTGTCGATGTGGTTCATATTCCTCTACTTATAGAAATCAAGTGACCTTTTTTTTTCTTGGCTACTGACTTGCAGTTGATCATAACTAGGTTGGTTATATTCCCTTTTTTTTTTTGTTTCGCTGGAAGTTTACGGCGACTTGTAATGAGATATAACATTTAGTGCATATTTGATACCCATTAATTTATTTTATGATTCGTTGCGGGATAATTTTTAATCACATATTCACACAATAAAATATTTTATACGAATACAAATATTTTTTTCCTACTTTTTAACTATACATTTTCCTAAAAATTACTATTCAAATTCTTTTTTTCTACAATAATGATTGTCAAACAGGCTATTGGATTAGGGGGCGGGGGACTTGATACCCTGAGGTGTAAAATGAGTTGGATCGCGTGTTATGAAATTGTACTTTTGACGGATTGGATTGGACAAATCCATCAAAATAATATTGTACTTGAGCTTCGTCGATTCAACACAATTTTCTATTCACTTCTAATTTTTTGGCAAGGAAACAAGAAATTAGAAGGATCAGGCCGACCATGGCCACAACTCGGAGACCATTGCATAGAAATAAGAAAACGGAAAACCTCCCTAGACAGTCTCTCGTCGTATCGTTATCGTGTGTGGCTTTACTCAATTCATAATAATCTTTATTTAAAAATAAAGAAAATTGCCAAAGAATTTCTGTAAGCATACAATTGAAAACTTACCCTTGCTCCTGCCTACTTCCTCTCCATGTATATAAATATTACATAAGTGTTGATGTACAGTTTCATCAACTATTAAAATTATGAGCAGTTAGAATATTGGTGAAATTTAAATACTGGACCTAGGTCACGGGTAAGATGCAATTATTTTCGATAGGTCTCAGTCCTTATATTAATTATATTTAGTCCGTTCATTTAATTTTGTCTCTGCTCCGTAATCATTGTGCTGTAGTGTTACCATGAATATTATTACATCTTTTAATTTTCAGATATATAAGTAATGAAAGCTGAAGGCAGTGTTGCACTACAAATAATACAAGACATTTAATGCTGGGTGCAACTTAGTATAGTTGTTCAAATAGTAAAATTAAGGATGCTGCGAGTATGGAATTTATATGGAAAGAAAATTGCCTAAATGTATTTAATTGATTTAATTTTCAACCTAAAAAATATTATACTTGTCCATTTTTTATTGGTGAGTAAATGAGAGAGAAAGAGGGAGTGAATTACTTGAAAAATAAAAACACCCATCTTCAAAGAAAATGTTTTTCTAAGTGCCTCAATGCGTATGAAATTTTGGATTCAGGTTTAATCACTTCAAATATGGAAATTAACACATAATTGATATATTCCACTGGCTAACATAGGGATGACAACGAGCAGGACATGACATAGCTTACGATTTTCGAGAGGCGGGGGCAATGCCCCATTTTTCCCATTTACTTGTTTATTTATTCTTTTAATATTTCTTTACAAAAAATTAAAATTAAGATTTATAGTTAGTAATAGAAAATTAAAATAAGAAAAAAAAAGTTGGTGCGGATTCAGGATGAAGACGATGTTCCCTATCATGCTCCGATATATTAATCGGGACGATCTACTCATCTTAGAAACTTAAATTTGTAAATGTGGTCGTTTCTAATATGATTTCTTGTTCTTCAGTTTTGATGTGGTGTAAATAAATTTGTTCATTCTTTAACGAGTTACACTTTTAAATTAAGTCAGACAACTTCTTGTCGTGCAATATAATAATTGTGTTAAATTATTTTTTGCTTTAACATCGTTCTTACCAAACGTGCCACTATTGCCACATTGGATGCTTGTTTTTTTTTTTTTTTTCAATATCCACTCTCATAAGTTGCATCATACAAGATTTTACAAACACACACGCACACCAAGATTTTTGTACTGGGCAAGAGTTGCTCCTGGAAAATGATCAAATTTATTGCACAGAAGTGTTTTGTTTCAATAATAGTACTGCAGGAGCTCTATTATAGAATCCGTGCTTAACTTTCTATTAAAGACTGCGCCAACCCACCCCAATCCGGTTTCAATATAAGTTGCTTAAAAATAACTTTTAAGTTTAATCAAACATACGCAGATATAGATTTGTTAAATAGATCGAGTCGAGCCACTCGGCTCTCCTAGTATCGGATTCAGCTCGACCCCCATGCGACCTGGCTCGTGCTAGTTTGTGTGGCAAGCAAGTGCGAGCTAGATCGCTTCACCAAATTTGGGCCCGTCTTTCACCTATTGGTTTTTTTTTATAATACTCAAAATTGCATTGTCACCCTCCTATGGCGAGCCGTCTTGTTGATCCGGTAAGAAACTCGCATAAGAAATTCACTGCTCAGCTCACCTCTACGTGGATATATATCATACTCTAGCTTTTATGTTGGTTAATTTTTTGAGAATCTTGAGTAACATGTTTAGTATGTAATATTATACAGAATTGAAAATGACAATCGACAAATTTTATCAAATCTGAAGGAGGACGAGGATTAACATACTGCACCTTGTGCTGCACGTATGAAACTTCTATTTAAACAAGATGTTGGGTAAATGCAAACTGGGGCCTGTGCCTGAAATTATTTACATCTTCTCATTTAAATCAAGGAAACAGAATCCTAAGCACATTGGCCAAGAAAAAGGAAAATATGACAAACATATCAGTGTTCAAGTACAATACATATATCATCAAATCAAGAAATTACAATAGAACCCTTTATTTGGATGTTGCCATTCCACACACTACATGTCTCTCTCTTTTGGAAGCTTAGCAAATTGAAAAGGAAAAAAAAGCTTGTTAATGGTTTCAAAGTCTCCCTTATTAAGACAAATTTAGAAAAAATGTCACTTTCTCGGAATTCGAATCTTTAGATAAGATGGTTGAACATTATCTTAAATATGATGATATTCTAGAGTTTAGTACTATCATCGCCCCATTCATGAAATCAAGATTTTGATGGTCTAATAATAATTCGTAATTTTATCGAATAAGTTTGTCGGGTAATTAGCACATAACGTCCTTATCTTTCAATATTATTGTGAAAAACGTCATTACCTCTCTTTTTTTTTTTTTTTTTGGTATTTTGACTTTTCATTGTGCAAAAGGTCATTTTCATATATTTTTTCAATTAAAAGTTGTGACATGACGAATATACCATTCTATTTAAATAATAAAAAAAAGACATAATTGTAACGTAGTCCCAAATATTTTTGAAAAGTACAGACGAGTTCCAAATAAATTATTCAAAGGGTAATTACCACATAATATCCACTTTTCACTATTATTGTAAAAACGTCAATACATTACATTTTTGGCATTTTCACCTTTAATTACGCAAACCATCATTTTTATCAATTTTCATCTAATTTCTCGATAAAAACGGTGAAAATGATGAATGTACCATCCTATTTAAATAACAAAAATGCTACTTGTACATCAAGAATGATATATAATGGTGTACATCACACTCACATGCGGAGTGGACCCCACTATGTAAAATATTNGCTACTTGTACATCAAGAATGATACATAATGGTGTACATCACACTCACATGCGGAGTGGACCCCACTATGTAAAATATTTTTTTATTTTAGCGGGACCCATCCTCATGTAACGGGGGTGTACACCCCGATGTACCCGTAGCAAAACTGTTTAAATAATATGTTATTAACAGGTGCTAATTAGAATAGAGATGTTACATATGCCAAACAGATTTACTGAACCTCCAGAGGCAGAATTTCATTGGACTTTACAGGATTTCAAACAGTCAATCAAAATCCATCACATCAGCTTCGGCCGAGCTTTCTAGCAGCTTTACTCCAAATTGAAATATAAAATTCGATTATTTCTGTCAAGGCCGAAATTGTAAGAAACTGGAGGTTCCGGTGGGCAAAACGTGTCAGCCGTTGATTCGTAATTGCTTGATCGATCATTCTCAACTCATGATCGTCCATATCCCAAGTAACGGCATTCCCATGTGCCTGTCACCGTTAACCGTGTCAGGACCACATGTCTTGTTAACTGCCTCATTTAATTTCCACCGTCGGATCAATTCCAACCCTTCCAATTTTCCATTTTACCCCTACCACGCTTTCAACTGATTTTTTTAACTGCTGTGTGTATATATAGAGAGAAAAAGAGAGTGTGCCGTTTCAGCTTTACCTATACAGACGCTTTGATCTATACATACACAAATATATACATACACATGCATAACATGCTTCTGCCATTTTAATATACATATACAGGCAGCTACATGAATGTATAGGTAGAGAGAGAGAGAGAGAGATGGAGGAGTACCTTAGAAGAAGTGAAAGAGTGACTGTACGGAGTAGAGCTATGGAGGAGGGGGAGAAGGTTATGCAGCAGTCGAGTTCAAGTAAGAAAAGGAAGTTGTACTCTGAGCTTGAAAATCAGTACTTTGACGACGTGAGTTTTCTGGAGATTTCAGCATCGCATGAGGCGTCTGGGATCTCCGTCTGCACCAAGCATGAAAAAGAGAATGTGAGATCATAGATCTGACGTTAAAAATTTTCAAACTATGTTTCAGATGTGAATTTAGATTTCTCTAGTGTTTTCGCTTCTCAATCTTCATCAGTTGCTGGTTTTAATTCGTTTTCATTTGTTTATTTATGTTTCAGAATGTTGATTTGCAATCCGAGGGTTTTGAAACTGAAATTTCTAAGTCCATTTTCAGGTAAATGAACTAAATTCTGCTGCAAATATTGAATGTTTCATCTTCTACATGTGTTTGTATTGATTTGAATTTCGAACTAACTTCTTTTTGGTTTTTGTTTTGTCAAGTAGAGAGACGACTCCAACAATCGAGCTATGTGGAGATTCAGAACAAGCGTTCATTGATTCATCATCAACGTTAATAAAAAAGACATCGAAGACTGTTACTGTTCATAAACCGGCAGCCGGAAAGATGCCATCGGCGGCGGAATTGGAGGAGTTTTTTTCAGCTGCAGAAAAGTACGAGCAAAAACGATTCGCTGAAAAGTGAGTTTATACAATCATTACATTTTTACACTGAGCGCGTGATATGAGATCATCACACCAATTACACCTTCATTTTGAGTTCCACGATTAACGATTTTGTTCCAACAATTTCAGGTACAACTATGATATAGCTTTGGATGTTCCTTTGAAGGGAAGGTACAAATGGGAAGTTTGTAATTTACAGCCATGAATGAAGATCAATACAAGATGAAGATAACAAGGTATCCTTTGATAATTAGATCCCCCATTCTTTTTCTCCTGATTTTGTTGTGGGAGCTAAATTTTACTTGTTGAAGAGGGCATTTTAATTTCTAATTACGCGTGTACAGCAATTTCCATATATAAAGGAAGTAGAGCTCCTAAAATTTCTTCTTAGTACATTATTTCAGACTTCAATCTATTTCCAATGTAGATTCCATTTTCAGAAAAGAGTTGAGTTGTTGAATTTAATTTTGCTGTTTAATTGTCCTTTTGTAACCACTGTTTTGTATTGTTCCATTTGGAAGGGAAGAATTTCCTTGTTCTTGCTTGCATGGAGAGTATGGGCATGAATACACACACACACCACGTGTTTGTGTGTGTGTAATTTACACTTGTGCATCATGGGATCATGTGAACTGATTTGGAAATATTGTTGAAATTTTTGTCTTCTGCATTTGAAATTTGAGTAAATTATTAAAGGAAAAGTGTACATTAACCGGCCCAAAAATTTAAAATTCATGAGACTTGTAGGTTTGTTAATTGTATGCATTTGTCTTTGGATGACTTCTGAAATTTGTTCTCTCTTTTACTCTATTGTTTTGATCGTTGTTCTTAATATTTCGCCTTCAAGATAATTACCTTACTTTCTTTTTCTTGATAAGTCGGCCATGCTTTGTCTCATTGCCTCGTTATTGTAATTATTAAAGGTCGCATTCTGATTAATCTACAAGTCAGTTGTTTGTGCTCATATGGCTCTCTTTCCAAAGCTTTACGTACAGTCCACAAAATCCGTGTAAAAGAGATTACAAAATGCAAAAGAAATATTAATAAAGGGTTTTTTCTTTTTCCATTTTTCGTAGGGGAAGAAATTTGTATAGTGCAATTTCAGGTTTCTACTTTTATGGAAACATGAGTTGAGCAGCAAATTTGTGGCCACTGGTTCTAATAATAGTGAAAACGACATCTGCGGGTTATGGATCTGACACTACATATTGTCATGCATTTTACATTTACATTTGAATGATACAAAGTCCTGTTTGGTTTAATTAAAAATCATTTTTTAGTAGATTTTTGTAAAAAAATGATGAAATATAAAATTATTAACAAGTAAATGACGGTAATATGTTCTTGAAAATCATTTTATGTGATCTCCTTTTTCTGGAGACGGTAATATGTTCAAAATTATTAACGAGTAAATGACAAATTAAGTGCTTGTTTGCGAAGGCTTAAAAAATTGATAAAAGTTGAGATCAAAGTCAATAATTAATTTAATCATACATTTTATAGTCTCATTAACTTTTATCCAAAACTTTGTTAAACAACTCCTTACAAGTCTTAAATGAGCTATTTATCACGAAAAAATATAAAGGGCATTTTAAATTGAACCACATTTTACAGAAATAAAGAAAAGATAACATAAAATCTCATATATCATGTATAAAATTGTTTCATATGATATACTATACAAATAGTACGAAGAAACATAAAATTAGTTTGAAAAACTGTCGATTTTTTCAACCAACAGTTTTTGAAATATCAATATTGTCAATCAATGTTGTTATCCAATATTGTACAAATAGCATATATGACTGGATACTTAATACTGAACATGGCAAAACACGACCAGACAAGGAAACAAGATTTTGGCAAGAATTTGTGAATAGTAATGACTAGTAATATAGCATTAATTCATGTATAGGCATGTCACTGAGTAGCATATTATAAAAATTAGATTAATATTGTATAGGAGATGATGAGAGTAGTAGTTAGTGGTGCAGAGATGGAATGGCCGTCAACTGAGTTCCATGTGCTTTGGATCTGTTGCAATATTTTTTTATTAATATCAACCAAAAGAATGTTGCTAATTAAATTAATTAATTGAGGTCTTAAGACTTTAACCCAGTTTATATACAAACTCTCTCCCCCTTTACGAAACAGATTATGAAGAATTCACTGCTTTCTGGATTTTTGTTCCATATAATTAATTAATATTATTTTTTTAAGTTTACATTATTTTTTATATTAGACACCAAATTGTTGACAACTAATCTCTTCGTAGTGTCCTAAGATGGTACGGTTGACTTTATTGTTACTATTTTTCTTGTAGTGGGTAGCATGAAAAATGGTACTTTCTTGGGCTTTTTTGGAAAAAATATTGAGCCAAGACTGAAAACTTGAGGCCCAAAACACGGTAAGCCCATCGTCTTAGGCTTCAACATTCAAGCCCATCAACTAGGAAAAAAACTTTTATTTATGGGAAAATTACTTAGAACCTTCAAAAACAAGGGGTTAAGTTTAAAATTCAGAGATTATTAATTATTATAATTTATAAAAAAATTAATTAAAACTAACAATTAGCAACTGTTCCAATTAAAATCTAATTGATTTTTATTCAAACTAACCAAAGCAGTTTTACATACACGTACTCTCTCTACCATACACGAACACACAATCTTCTTTTCGAACTCTATTAATTCAATTTTAATTCAAAATTGTCAAAGGCTAAATGTTATCCTTTCAGTCCAACACTTGTTAGAAAATGGCTATGTTTTTCCGATTGTGCTACATGTACATCATCACTTACAGATTTGTTTACCAACAAATGATGTGGCAATATTTGATCGAGTCAAAATTTTATCAACCAAATAAAAATAAAAAATTCCCGACTTTCTTTTTCACACCTCATCAATTGTAAAAAATTATGTAAATGGTGATGCACAACAAGCATTTTTCATATTTCCCTTGTTGCGATTTTAGTGCTTGTTTGGAAGTCTATACATTGCTAGAAAGTTCATGTCAAAATCAAGAACTAAGCCCATGTTTGCGCTCCATTAAAATGAGATTGTGGGGGGAAATGAGTTTTGAAATAGTAATTTTTTTGGAGAATGTGTGGTTAAAAAAAAAAATTGAGTTTATATGCAATATTATTTTATAAGAGAATATGTAGTTGAAAATGAATTTTGAAAAAATGAATTTTTGAAAAAATGGAGCCAAAACATGAACTACATAAGACACACAATTATTATTCATTTTCCACATCTCCTCGAAGTATTTTAGTTTAGGAAAATGATTATTATATATCATCATTTACACATCCTTTTACAGATTGATGAAATGGCAAAAAGAGGATGTGAGAACTTTTTTATTATTATTTGGTTGTTGAAGTTTTGACTCAATCAAATCTCGACACATCATTAACAACCAAATTTGTAAACTATGATGTATATATAGCACAATCGTTAAATTTAGCCCCTATTTGTCTACTATTAAAACAATTTTTTTTTTCAAACTCATTTTCAACCAAATATTCATACAATAAAATATTTTGTATGTAAATTCAATTTTTTTTTTCCTATTTTTAAATACATTTTTTTTTTCCAAAAAATCAATATTCAAAGAGTTATCCTGCCCCCAAACCAAAAAAGAAAAAAACAAACTCATTAAAATGATTGTCAAGGGGCTTAATACGGTTTAATTATTTGAATGTTCATTGAACTATATCAAATTTTACTACTTAATAGATGAAGTTAAAATAATATCTCAATAGTCACTGAATTATACAAAGTGTTACTACTTAATATATGAGATTAAAATTGTATCTCAATGATTAGTGAACTATGCACCGTTTTATTATCCGTCACTCAAGTTGACGTCATTTGTTGAAAGTAACGGATCTTCCACGTGTCAAATAGATTTCTTACGTGGACGGTATTAGACATCTACCCAAATTTACTAAGCAAAAGGTGTTTGCAAAACGTGATTTTCAACATCTTATTGTTGAAAGAAGACCATATTATTCCTCGATAAGACATTGAAAATCACAACCTAAATTGTGTTTTGCAAACAGCTTTGCTTATGTGGATTTGGGAGGATGTTTAATACGATCCACGTAGAAAATCTATTTCATACGTTGAAAGAGCAATTATGTTCAACAAACAACGTCGACTTAAATAATGGATGAATAATACGGTATATAGTTCAGTGACTGTTGAGATACAATTTTAAGTTTAATTATTAAGTGACAACGCTTGGTATAATTTAACTATCATTAAAATATGATTTTAAGTTCAATTATTACTTAGCAGCACCAGTTATACTAGATTGACCATTCGAACAATCAGCCCTGCTTATATTTGGATCCTAAACGCCTGGCTGTCTCGCAACAAAATGCAACAACGCTATATTTCCGCTGAGTGGGTCCTCATTTACTGTCTGCTTAATTCCATTTCGATGTCTGTTTCTGCTCTTTCTTACTACACTCGTTTTCATAAAATGTATACCAGGTTGTAGAAATAGACAAACAGGACAGGAATCGCCATGGAAACCAAGAAACTAAAAGAAAAATTACATGAGATTAAGATCCAAAACTTTACTGATTCTCATTCTTCATCCAAGGTCTATTTAATTTTTATTTTTAATTTTAATTTCTGCCTGTGATTTTCGTTCTTGTAATTGTAATTTTTTATTTGGTAGGAAAAGAAGAAGACAGTGCAAATGGGAACCAAGAAAAAGATAGTTACAAAGAAGCCCAAAATTCTCAAATCTAAGCACAATGGAGTGAGTTGCTTTTTTGTGTTATTTGTGGTTCTTGAATAATGAATAGCATGATGGTCTATTATTTTTGCTGATATTATTGAGTTTCTTTACAAAAAATTTGGCTCAGAGAAAGAAAATTGGAGCAATTTTAAATGTGGGATCTCTTGGTTTTCCTATAATATATATGTAATTTGTTCTGCTTCGTGTCTTTTGGGTGACCGAAAGTGCGATTTGGTCGAACTTTTGAAACCCTAATTTTGTGAGGAACTAAGAATTACGCCAGATTCCGCTAATTGGTGAATGAGGTTGTACCAAATCTTGTTGCGTGGTTTCCAATTTTCTTTATTTTAATTTCATTTTTGGTGGTTCGTGAAAATCTAAGTTCCAAATGGTAGCTTATGACCGTGATATAATTGAAGATATTTGATCTTACAAAATCTCGTTTGATATTTTCCACATTGTAATTTATGGGACTCTTTGTTGGGTAAATGTCGAAAAAAGTTGGGGAATGTAGAGGCCATAGCTTAGCTAAAGTGGTAAGAGTGAAGCCAGGCCAATGGGACTAGGTCTGAGCCTCCTTCGGGATGAGCGTGAAATCCTTTGATCTCCTTTTTAAAAAAAAAGCAGGGGAATTTAACGGGTGAATAATTCGCAATGACATAATATTACACACGAAATTCATGTGAATTATTCTCCGAAGTTTATTTACATTAGAGTTATAGAATTTTATTTTCTCATCATTTTCTAGAAGATGGCTGATAGTAGTATATTGTTCTATACATTTCTTGAAATTCACGTATTGAGTCTCGGGTTCCGTTTTAATGGTTAACTTTGTATAGAGGTGTAGCTCAATCTCATATATGTTAATTATTGTTTTTATTTAGACCCGATGTGGATTTTACCCCTGACATGCCCCAGAATATGGTATTCAATCTAATGATTCCATTTTAAAAGTTCAATAAGAGGATTAGTCCAAACTCTTATATATGATAATCGTTTCATATTTAAGTGAGGTGAGATTTGACCTTTAAAATCACGTTACCTGCGTAATCAGGGCCGGCCCTAAGATATTCGAGGCCCTAGGCGACAAATTATTACGAAACTCTTAAATATTATTTTCTATAAGCGTATTGATCTCTTTAGTATCATTCATGTTCTATTCAAATTGATTTTTTTATATTATTTTTGAAAAATTAAATGAGTCATTTTAAAATAAATAACTTATTTTTAACTTTCATAAAAATTAAATTTTTAATTTTTTTTAAAAAAATTATAAGCTTACTAAAAAACTATAGGAGATTTTTTTTTTTAAGCTCATTAAGGATGTAAGTGTTCGTGTTTTGGGCCTCTTATTTAGTCCATCATGTTATTTAGTCATGTCTTTTAAATGGAATAAATGACCTAGCTAAAAAAAGAAAGGAATTTTTTTGTTGAATTTTTGGGCTTTAAATTTTTTGAGGCCCCTCGAGAATTGAGCCCAAGGCAATGACCTAGGTTGCCTTGGGCCAGGGCCGGCCCTATGCGTAATGTAGAGGAAACTACATCCAGGAAGGTATTTAAAATACCAATTTCACAAATCAGATCACTAGTTTAACTTTTCAAAAATCAGGTTTTTTATATTTTATTACATATTAATTATATATTTTTCACCACAATTAAAAAAACCTAATCAAACCTAAAGATCATTCATCTCCTCNCACCCAAACAGGTTTTTAAAATACCAATTTCACAAATCAAATCATTAGTTTAACTTTTTAAAAATCAGATTTTTTATTTTATTTTATTTTATTAACTATTAATTATATTATTTTCATCACAATTAAAATAACCCTAATCAAACCTAAAATTCATTTTCCCATCCCGTCCATTTCCTCTCCTCTCAGTTTTCTCTCCTCCCGCCGCCACCACCGTTCTTCCCCTCGCCGCTTCTCATCATTTCTCCACTCTTTTCACACACGGTGACACAGCATCCAACACCGGCCGCCTCCACCGCCACCGTGTCTTCTCTCTGGCGCTCGAATGGTTCGCTTCTCTATCTTCTCCCTCACTGCGCCAACCGCCGTTGCTCACAGAGGAGCAGATCTGTCCGTCCCTTTTTTTTTTATTTTCGACCGGATGGTTGAGTTGGAGTCAGATTTGTTTTTGGGGCTAGTGCGGCTCGGCGACGGGTGCGGCTAGGTGCAGTTGGGCGGCGAATGGATGGTTGAGTTAGAGGAATCAGATTTGTTTTGGGGGTGGGTGCGGCTG
>CAIGRT010074958.1:0-12427 GCA_903798405.1 Fraxinus platypoda | reverse complement strand
GCACTGGTTTGTTTCTTTTCCTCATCTATATTTGGCATGCTGTGGTGCATGTATGAATATTTATTTGTGTACATATGACACAGAATATTTTATGCACAGACAACAAATGTTTCTATAAAGCATTCTCTACCATGTCATTCTGTGTTGTAACATAATTTTTCTCTTTTATGTCTCTTGCAGGATAGTGCAGGAAATGGTTACGGGGCAAAAGCACAGGAAGTTTTTGGCCAGGTTAAAGGAAGGTATGCCTTTCCATGTTCAGGGGTGGATGTAAGGGGATTAGCCCAGGCCTGCCCCAGTCCAATTGTAAAATCCAGTTAAAATTTTCTTATTATTTTTGTTAGTTAGCCCACTTCAATTAATTACAGTCCATTCCAAATTTAAATTATTTCACCCAGTCCCCAGCCCAATGTCTAATTGCACATTTAACCCATAATATATAATTAGGGATAGCAAAAAAAAAACGTTCAACCACATGCGAATTCGAGGTGGAGATTACCTGCCTAACAGGGTAAACGGGGCGGAGACGAGGACGGAGGTCGTTGCCCCGAAGCGGGTACAGAAACATAGTCCCCACTTCGTCACCAGCCCCGTTTAAAGTTAATTTCGAATTTAAATTTTTTATCTAATAAAATCAAACAATTTATCATCAATTGTAAAGAGAACATGAGTTGTTCTTAACAAATTGAAAAAACAAAAAAAGTAATAATATTCACTAACTAAAAACAAAAACAAAAAAGTAAAATAATAAAAATAATAATAATAAACTGGGTAGAGGACCTGTCTCGTCCCGTCCCGGCTCGCTTTGCTTTAACCGGGTGTGGTGACGTGACAAGATAACAAAAATACCCGATGGCAACGGGGGAACACGAATGGTCGACCTGTCCCATACCCATCCCATAACTCATCCCCTAATGCCATAATTTTCAATTTCAATTTTGCCCCTAGATTCAATTTCTAATATCACTATCATATTTACCGACCATATTCAATTTCAATTTCCAAATTCGCAGCCCTATATTGTTTAGATTCCAAGTTTTTCAACGTTTTAAAAAAGACAGAAATTATTCAATTAAAAAGTGAGAAGAATTGTGATACAATATTTCATTAGAAGATATTACACATCTCAATTTGACTAGTTTCTAGCCAACTTATTGCCAATGCAATATAATTTGTTTAGCGTCTAAAAAAATGCAACAATAGTTATATTTTTATGTGAATTCTTTTGGTTGATCTAATTTCTTGGTACTAAGCCTTATGATGTTTCGCTTGAGCCTTGACACTTTAGTATGTAATGTCATATAATTATTGTAATCTAAGCACTGACACGCGATTTTTGAAAAAAGTTCTGACACGATACTTTGCCGACACGTTGATTAAATTTTTTTTTTAAGGTTATTTTAATTTTATAGTATAAAGTAATAATTTTTTATACTTGTGGAATCATATATATAATTATAAATAGAAATCAAACTTGACATTAAAAGGTAAAATAGTACAAATTAATTCGAACAAAATATTATATACATTATTTTGTAAAAAAAAACAGCTACTGCCTATTGGAAACATACAAAATATATACATACAAGATAGATTTCTTTACACTAGTGGACCCCACAATTGGAAATTTTTATTGATAAAAATCATTGACTTTTCATTTCAGCCACCCACTGTGCACTGTTTTGCACTATTTTCTTTCCTTTTTCTTTACCCAAGCACGGCATGTCAATTCCACAGCTAGAAGAACAGGTCTCTTCTCTTTCCCTTCTCTTTCTTCCTTTTTCATCCCCCAGCCTCCAAAAATCTGCCGACGTTGCCTTCTCTTTTTCTCTCTTCTCTCTTCTCTGTTCCGCCGACTGCCTTTTCTTTTTCCATTTTTTTTTCTCTGTTTTTTCTGTCTTCTAGGTTCCGCCAACTGCGTGTGAAATTTCTACTATCGACTGCAATTTCTTACTTATTGCCAAGATCTTTTACATTGTTTTACCACTTGTTAAATCCTCAGACACGCTGCAAGCGACTCCGACACGCTTCGGCGACGTGTCGGAGGTGTATCGGTGTCCGATATACGTTGTCGTCGGCAGCGTGTCGGTGCTTATGAGATTTTAATTATATATGAATTTTATTAGTATATTAATTCTTTTAAAATTTCGACCCAACCCAAAGCAATGATGCTCGGACTTGAGTATGAGTACGTATCTAAGTATAAAATTTTTTATATTCTAAAATGTAGGATATAGGGACATAGTTAAAAATAGTTCAAATTTCAGATACGGGTATATGGTTACGCCTTCCAAACTACAATTTATTTTATTTACTAACCTAAGATGTCATTTTGAATAGATTAAAATCAATTATTCACACAGGATGAAATCAGGAATTGAGTATTGAGCAAGATGTTAAAACGAATAAAATTGAATTTTTGGGTTTAGTTTTTAATTATGAAAAGTTAATTACTAAACATTATATAAAATAGAAAATGAGGGTCTTTATTACAATTTGAATTTAATGGAGCACTAAGTAGCACTATATGGAATCCATTTTCATTTTATACAAACAAAAACCCTAAACTACCAATACAGAGAGGGAAAGAAAAAGAAAAAAGAAGAAAAGAAAAGGGAAAGAAAGAAGGGAAAACCTAGTGCCACCGCCTTTCTCCATATAGAATCTATAGCCTTTTTTAAAAAATATTGGCCGGTGATCCCATGTGAGGATGATTTGATTGTCATGGCCTAAGCATAATAGCATATACATAGGTTTATAATTTTACAAGAGATTCCGAAAATGTTAATCATGTTCTTCTATACGCTTGCATTTACATGTCCTCGGAAAAATAATGTCATATTCGTAGCTTTGTAGTGTCAAATCTTTTTTCTCACTTTATTGTGATCGTGGGAATCTAAAGTGAAAATAATTCTCCTGCAAGGATAGTGGGTAGGTAGTTCTCCTTTTATCATTGGTGTCCATTCATCTTCCACAGTGAGCTTGCTATAATTGTGGTTTTGTTCTAGTCCTATTACCCAAAACAGAAGACGATTCACCTTTATGCCTCTTTATCTTACAGGGATTTCTGACATGAAAAGACCAAGAAGAAGCGTGGTAGCTATAGAGGCGGCCAGATTGACCTGCAATCCCACTCAATAAAGTTCAATTATTCTGATGAGGACTGAAGCTGAGTTCAGGAAAAAAAAAAGGAGGGTCCTGCTTCTTACCATTAAAGATGTGTTTGTCTCCCATTATTAAGAGAAAAATAGAGTAATGAATATTAATTTTTTTGAATGTGTGGTTGAAATTTAAAGTGACTTTATTGGTTTGTGTGTGAAATATTTTATTGGGCGAATGTGTGGTGGATAATTTTACTGTAGCAAACAATTTTTTGAAATAATGGCAGACAAACAGGAGCTAAATGTCTCTGAATTTAAACTATTACATTTTTTAGATGGTGGATCATTGATGTTATAATCTTGCACTATTTGCTCCATACATGAGTCAAATTTTGGGTTATTTAAAATTGTATTTACAAGTTAACTTTGAGGGCCTGTTTTGGTTGGATAAAAATCTGATTTTAATCTAAATCAAAGTCAAATAATTAGTGGGTGTTTGATGGGGATTAAAATTAAATTTTTAGTGAATTGTGACATAAGTTTTTAAAATGTGTGGTTGAAAAGATATGTGACATATGAAAGATGTTAATTTTTTATGGGTCCAACATCTTTTCAACCATATATTTCAAAAACTTCTATCATAATCCATTAAAAATCTAATTTTAATTCCCACCAAACACCTTTTTAGTATTCTCAAATGTGAGCTTTTCTGACTGTTTTCTCTATTCATCTGCATATGTTAGCATTGATCTTCGTGTTTCTTTGATATTTGTTACCATGGTAGGGCTCGAAGAATCAAATATATAGAGCCACTATCGAGTCCCTAAAAAGTTTTATATTCTACTAAGAGTAGTGATGTCTATCATCAGTGTCGATAGTTATAGCCACCCGACTAAGGGACAGTGGCCCCCTTTGAATCAGAAACTCATATAGAGATGATGGATAGCATTATTCATTACACAATCCCCATCACGATTATTGAATTTCATTGGAAGAAATAGATAGGCAGTTTATGTGATTTAACTTATTTTATTAAAATAATCAAGGTCAAAGAATCATGATGCGTGCTTTATATACACACTCTTATTAATTGACTGCCCTAGTCTTTTTTTAATCCATCTTATTACAGAAATAATTATTCATTGTGGGAAAATTTTAGGTGTTATATTAGTAGGGTGATGCTAGCGGTACATCGGGGTGTACATCGAGATGTACACCACTTGATGTACAAGTGGAATTACCCATATTAGTAATGGAGTCATACATTTTTCATTATTTTTTTTTTAAAATAATGACATAATATGACACACTAATAGAGGATTGGGGTTTGAGAGATGAGAAGAGAGGCGGTTTGGTGGTTAAATATTTGTGCTCGTCGATGGTGCTGATGCATCGAGCAGTGGAGGACGTTGAATTTGATGAATTTAACAAACTCTAGATATTAGGGAGGAATGATAAATTAATAAGTGATTCAAATTTGAATATTTAAGGAAAAGGTCGTGTGAAGAGGAGAAGAATAAAAATTCAAATTTACACAAAAAAGAGAAGAAAAAAAGAAAAGAAAAGGTAGAAGCGTTCTATTTTATCTAATATTTTGTAAGAATAAAAAAGGTAAAGAGTATAAATTTATTTATTTATTTTTGAATTCTAGAATTTTATTTTTTCTTTTCTTTTTTTTAGTTGTAGACATCTCATAAAGGTAGGAGCGAATCGATAGTACGATAAAAAGTTAGGAATAATAGATAGAATTTTAAAATGAAATTATTGAGAAAATGTGAAGATAATAAACAAACGTGACCTATAGACTTTCTCAGTCAATGATGTGACTTATCAAAACTTGCTACGTAATTTCCAAGCAATATTCGAACACAAGTGTGTTGTACATAGGTACTATAGTTGACTTCTCAACTGTAAACTCAAACTTGACAAACACGGCACCAACGGTTTTTTGATTTAAAAGCTCAAGTTATTAGATAAGATCAAATAATAGTTTAACTAACATGGTCTCCTTTATGTAGAGGTGGCAATTGATCGAGTTGAGTACACACACGAGCTCGGCTTGTTACTCGCGGGTCAAGCTCGACTCGGCCCATGAGCTTGTGGCTCGTGGGCCGAGCCGAGCTCCGGCTTGCGAGCTCGTCAATTTTTTTTTTTATAAGATAAACCTTTTTTAAAAAAAAAAAAAGAGAGAGAGAGAGAGAAACCTTTGATTTTGGACGAACCAGCTCGCATAGCGAGCTGGCCTGCTCAACTTGTGTTCGGGCTCGAGCGGCTCGTGGCTCGTTTTTGAAGAGCCGATCCGCTCGGCTCGGTTGCCACCCCTACCTTTATGTATAGGTGTGATTCATTTTTTTTGGTTACAAGTTTAACGTGCAAAATTTATTTATACTTTTTATTAGAAACTCATAACTCTCACACGTTATGATATCATGTTAAATCACTTGATTATTTTATTAAATCAACAATTAATTTTAAACACGTATTTCATGGGACATAATTTTCAACTATATAATTCATCAATTTTTATCAAAATTTATTAATTTTAATTCCCATCAAACAGGGACTATATATTAATTTATTAATATTAAAATTTCTTTTTCCACGAAGTTTCCCGACATGACTAGATTAAGTTCATGTTTAGCCTCCATTTCTAAAACTCATTTCCCTAAATTCATTTTCAAACCACACATTCTTTCAATAAAATATTTTGTAAGTGGATTCATAATTTTTCTTATTTCTTGATTGTACGTTCTATATAAAAATAAAAAAAAAATAAAAAAAATCATTTTTTACAAAATTTATTCTAGAAAGTTATCTACCAAACATGGACTAAGATACATGTAGCTAGGGGGAAAGACACCGAATTTTTAATTCTAATTTTCCTTGATTTGTATTTGAAGTTCATATGGAAAAGTTAAGATATAAGAGCATGTAATACACCTTAGATCTAGAGTGGTGTTTTAGCTTTGAACATGCATCGAATTCCCGTCCCACTCATAGTGTGGTGCGGGACGAAATTTTTTACCAACTCTTATACTATGTTTGATTGCAACGAATTCCATGGAAAATGTCACATCCAAAGAAAACGAATTATACTTTGGCCGTTTGATTGCAAAGTGAAAATGAAAATCGAATTCTAAGGTACAATAACTTTAAACTGCATTTTCTTTGCTTTCATGGAAAACGAATTCATATGGGTTTGATGAGTTTTTATTTTTCAACTAACATGAAATTGGAATTCATTTCCATCTTTACCTATCAAACAGACTCTTATAGTAGTATTAAACACGTTCAGAACAAGGCAAACTGCATTTGTAAATTATGTCATGTAAAGTTCAAACGATTATTATAAAATCATTTGTGTATAACAACTCCAAAAAATTTGCGAACATTATTACAAATTTGTTTGTATTTACTATGTGTAATTTTTGATACATAACTACTTTTAAAACATATTCTACTCGACGTATGACCTAATTTCACCCATATCATCTATCAATACATTAAAGAAAATGTACAATATATTAAAGCCAAACCAAAGATTTGTCTATTCCACACCTAATTCTTTTATTTTCTACTATTTTTTTGACAGTTGATTTGACCGTCGGTTAAACCCCATTCCACAGGGAATCTTTATTCACTAACGATGTTAGTGTATAGGTAATATACAAGTAGACAGAAAATGTGACAAGGAATCTTTAACCATGATTTCATTCTGATTTTGATGTGGGAAATATTATTTTAGATTGAACAATACTATTTAAAAAAAAATCTAAAATTTTGTTCATTATACTAGAGTATGAGTCCTGCAACAAAACTAACTAATCATCACCGATAATTGTCATCATTGTTTATAGTAGAAGTTTTTATTAGGCTTTCTTTGACACTTATTTCTTGGTTGGCCCCTATTTTTCAAAATTCATTTTTCAATACACATTTTATGGGAGCCACAATTTTTATCTTCTTTTGAATCATACATTTAATCAATTTTAATTAAAATCTAATTTTTTAAACCAAACTCAACCAAACAGGGTATGACATTAACTCATTTTCACATGGTAGTTATAGTAAGAGCTGAAATATGATTCTCTATCTGGAATTTAATGAAGTTCTTCATCATTAAGCTGTTTAACTGTGACAGAGAACATGTATGTGTATATACCTGTTAATACATAATATATACATGTGGGGCTGGGGGTTAGAAAGGTCTCAATTTGGTATATTTCCAGGAAATTTCTCAATGACTTCTCAACTACTCAATTATCCACATCGTGACCTGTAAATGTCATGCTATTATGATTCATTATCCTTAAAGAGGGTGTGTGTGATTGTGTTTCGATACGCCAACATCACTTCACCAAAGCATCCAATTCAATTCCTTATGTAGTAAGAGATTGAGAGCTTTACTCAAGAAGATACAAGGTACGTGCTTTATCTATTTGAGTAAACGCGTATTCTTTATCCAAATGCGAATACTTTTATTCTGGTAATTCATGATCGTGCCGTGTTTGATTGTCAAGTGTTGTTGTCGTTGTGTATGATAAGTGTTGTAAAGGGACTTTCTTTAAAACTTTTAATGGTCAGGTCTCGTTCTCCTTCGACGAAAGAGATTTTATTTAGACTATGTTTCGTGTTATATTAAGGTCAACATTGTTATAATAAGTAATCCAAAATCTTATATGCTGGCTATTAATTTCATATTTAACAAGTGTAGTAGCATTTTTCAAAATATATGTCTTAAAAAAAGGAGAGGAAAAAATGCGAATTTGCATTGAATGTTCTAGTTCTGCGTAGAAAGAAATTGTGAACAAGTACTCCAGTGTGTTTGCTGAATTTTGAATCTTGGATTTTTCAAGTGGACTGACCCAATCCAACCCACCCCCTACTGCAATGGTTGGAGGGAGTTTTCTTGGATTTGAGTTCAAACCCTCAACTTCTCTGGACCTCTACTACCTTACGTGACGAAATTTCAGTTCTTCCTTTCTTCTTTCTGTCGTGTCCATTTTCTTTCTGGTTTTCCCATGAATCGTGGATTAACTATATATTCAAAATCTTCTATTTATTTCAAAGATCATTAGCCCACAACTATTTTCCTTTTTTGGGTCAAAAAGAGCAACAAACGGCTAGGATTAAAACAAATTACATATTACTAGGATTGAACACAATTCGATTTTGACGGTTTGTGATAAATTTTCAAACCAAACCAATTAAAGTGGTTTTGAATTTTTCCAAACCATTTCAGTTTCTAAACCAAACCAATTCAAATCATTTTTTTATTTTTTTTTGGTTCGATTTAAAACCACGCTTTAACAAGGTAAATTATATATATTAGTCTAAAATTTCACAATAAAACATAAATAATATCATTGAAAATATTAAAAATCAAAGTATTATAATTTTAATTATTATAATGCAACAACATGATAAAACATTTTAACTTCTTAGTCGATACTAATTGATGTAATATTGTAATTTTTATACATGATTTATTCTCTCCTAAAGAAAAAGAATATAGTACATGAATTCATTGATTATAGTTAAATGATCTAAAACAATTAATAAAAGAAAATTAATAGAAAGAGCAAATACGATTATATCTTCTATAACATTTTGTGAATTATTCAATGTTTCTATTTCATTCAAATACCGATGAATCACTATAGGTTCCTTGTTATTATGCAACCAATATTTTTGGCAAATTATTGCCTTAACCATATTTGCGCTCAACGAATTTCTAAAGAAAAAATAAAATAAAAAATCCAACCACTAATAGGGAATGCAGATTAAAAAATAATTGTGGATATTTGAATAACTAATACATCTTTAGCAATTTGGAGGACAATTCTTGTATTTATTTGCGTTCAATTTTCACCAAAGTAATAGGTCAAATGCTTATTGGTCAAATCTCCAACACGACAATTTAACTATTTCATCGAATCATTTTAGCAATTAATAGTAAATTTTAGAAACTAAGCTAAAATATAAATAAATAATTGAGTGGCCTGACCAAAAAATTGAGTCGTAAATAAACAAAAATTGTTGTCCGCTAAAAATTTAAGGACACGGTACAAATTAGAACAAAATAACATAACTACCAATAAAATATAGCAAATAATTACCAAAAAATAATAAAATTTGGATAAACTAAACTGAAAAATTTTAGTCGAAATTCGAGAAAATTATTAGTAGAAAGAAACAAAACATGTGAGTTTGAATTAAAATATAGATTTAATAATAGTCTACTCGGTTGTAAAGGGAGGTTGATGAATATAGTTCAACAACCGTTCAACATTTAACCCAATTTGATGATTTTTGTATTCACCGTTGTGGTGACTGGTGAGCATTTGTGTATGATTTAATTAATTAGCTTGGATAAACAATTGTCTATTAGGTATTGAGTTTAATTGGATAATGCCTAATATGAATGTATCTTTTTAATTAGATTGTATTTAATTTTATTTGAATTGAATAAAATCTAAATTAATTTATTTTTAGATTTTTTTTATAAACGTTTTGACAGTTTGAAACGATTTGCAAAGATTCAACTTAAACCAAATCACTTCGATTGGTTGGTTTCAAAACCAAAACTTTGATGGATCCATGTGGACACAAATCAATGGTTTTAAAAAACCGATTTCGATTTTGCAGTTTAGCGGTTTTATTATTCAACAATAGTAATTATTGTTTTGTTATGAATCTAATTGAGATAAAATGTCGGAATGCCTAAATATTACATGGAGAACGACCCTATTTGTAGGGTTACGTTAAAAGGAAATAATATCATAGAGCCATAAAATCGATCGAGTGGGAATTGTCATTTTTTTTTTGTTTTGTTTTTTTTTTTTTTTTCTACAAAATTCTTTTTAATTTACATTTCTTGAAGGTAGATAGCCCGAGCCACAACGCCGGTGCCCTTGTTGGTGATTTTACCCCGAGTGCCGGGGTGCTGGCACCACAACATCGGGCCCGACGTTGGGGTGCCATGGAAGTGGCGTCGAGGCGCCACTGAGACGTGTTGATTCCATTTATATATATATATATATATATATATTCCACATTGTTTTATCTCTACATATACATTCAATAATATCTTGAGAGCTTCAGAACTTAAATTTCAATTGAGAGTATTGANCCATGGAAGTGGCGTCGAGGCGCCACTGAGACGTGTTGATTCCATTTATATATATATATATATATATATATTCCACATTGTTTTATCTCTACATATACATTCAATAATATCTTGAGAGCTTCAGAACTTAAATTTCAATTGAGAGTATTGAGATCTTGATATTATAAACACAATTATTATTAATTATTATAGTGAATTTCTTTTCCTCCGCCTGTGTTTCTTTCCCATTTTGAGTTTCCCACATAAATCTTGATTTTTTATTTTATTCTTGTTTATTTCATTATTGTCATTATCTTGCGATCAATTCACAACACCTAATAAAAATACCAACAATAACTTACAATGCTAAACGCGAATGTGACATTTTGTGAGGAAGAAACGAGTTAAATCTTCTATTCTAATTCCGTAGAGATAAAATGGTTTTGCTTATTCCTTGTTCGTGAGGAAATGACATGCATGTTATTTTGGATTTTCCTAATCACTAGTAAAATGTAAGGTTTTAGTTTTAGATGTCATGTGTAACCTACAAATATAAGTTTCTACGATGTGAATTAGTATTTTAATTTTAAGATTACATGAGCATATAGGGAATACTCAAGGTCAATTTCGATTGTCAAATTAAAATTCAGATTAAGTTACGAAATTTTCCTTATCGTCCAAATTACTTTATGCGTTTTACTTTTTCAATCAAAATTTTTTTCCACTTACTAAAGAGGTGTGCCATCACATTCAATAGGACTAAAACAGCTACCAGGAAACTACCTTTCATTGCCTTGCCAACTATGTTTGCACAATTCTTGACATGGACAGATATTCAACTTTCACCTAATGCTTTGCCAAATTTATTTGTCAAGCAAATAAAGCTTAGAAATCAATTTCCTCTTTCATACCTTATTTAAATGAAATTTCAAAAATTTACTTGTCTTTTTAGTTTCATGGAAATAAATCTATCAGTATTTTGTTATTTTAACATAAAATTTGTGTTAAAAGTTACACATTTGAAAACTATCTTCTTTGTTTAACTTTTCTCTATTTTGTGAGCTCGTTTGATGACCATTAAGGTAAAAAAGTTTAATATGAATTACTAAATATCAATAATTTGAACACCCCTAAGTAGAACTGGAAAATTTTACATAACAAGGTGCTCATTGAATATAGAATGAAAAGTTGTCACTTTTTTGCTAGTTATTTTGATTTTAGTGCACTAATTATGGAGTTGACCATAATTTCTCAATATTCCAATTTGGGTTTTACTAATTATTTGAATGGTCACTGAACTATACTAAGTGCTACTATTTAATAATTAAACTTATAAATATAATGGTCACTGAACTATATATCGTATTATTCATTCATCACTCAAGTGGGTGGATCAAGAGAATGACTCAAAATTACACAACATCGTTCTTGGGTGGTTTTAAAACCATCAAAATTACATAATTACTCATAAAGTCATTCCCATAAATAGATCAAATAATATTCTTAAACGTATTTTCCATAAACAGAACCAATAATGAATGTGAAATTTCCTCGAAGTTTCTTCATTTCCTCCACAGTGGAGACTGCATTGTCATCCAGATGTATCTCTGTTTCAAATACAATAATATATATACAGAGAGAGAGAGAGACAGAGAGAATAGAAACATAAATATTCGTGCTGTAAAAATTCGTAGTCGGTGAGTTTTGTCTCTTACTCAAGCGCTCTTAAGTGAAGAGGTTTGAGTTTTTCGAGTTTAGAATAATTTTTGGAAGCAATGTGCATGTATTTGATGTGATTTTGCGGAGATATCTAAGCGATGTTCATATCTCCTGCATATTTGACAGAAAATCGAGAATGAGCAACGAAGAGGCCAATACGCCGCCGTACAGGCTTCCCCAGAATGATCTTGAAGCCGGTAACAGTAGCACCGACTTCCATGACGATGATGAAGTAGGTTCTGGACCGTTTGATATAGTTCGAACCAAAAGTGCTCCACTCGACCAGTTGCGTAGGTGGAGGGTAAGTTATTCACACCTTTATTTTTTTATTTTCCGTACATTTTTTACGATTTTGTTTATTTTTGAACGCTAAACAGACGACATATTTTATACCTGTTCTGAGTTTTTGGTAGAAAAAGTAGTGGTTTTTTTGTACCTGTTCTGAGTTGTAACTAAGCCCTGTTTGTCATCAATTTTATCAAACATTATTTGCTAC
>CAIGRT010074957.1:0-15843 GCA_903798405.1 Fraxinus platypoda | reverse complement strand
CCCGCTCAACCCAATCGGACTATATTTATGAATTTTACAAGTATTATGATATTATTTGGAAACTCTTAGAATAATATTATAAGATTTGAATAGAATGCATTTTACGAAAAATAGTATAAGCAAATACACATTCAATACAAAAATATTTTAATTGTCAAAAATATTTTTTGACTGCATATAATTTAATATCAATTTGTCCATATAACATTTTTGGGCATGAAGTGTCAAAATAATTCAGATTTTTTTGTTCATTACAACTATAGAGACCAAATATTATATAAGTCACGAGTCAATTATAAATATGTCCAACTCGACCCACCTACTTTAGTTTTTGTTGACAAGTTGTCCAAATCCGACCAACTCGACCAAATCCAACCTGACCGATACTTGATTGGGTTGAGTTTCAACATTTACACGGGTTGTGTTGAGTTAAATTATGATCAAACCGATCATGTTGGGTTGGATTTGGATTGAGTCAAAAATCGACCCAAAACGACCCGACCCGACCCATGCCTACCCCTATTTGTGGGTGGAGTTAAGCTTATGTTTGGGCTCCCTTGTTATTAAAAGGAAAATATTTTTTGTACATTAATATTTATAAAATATTTTATATAATGACAACGTATTAAAATGTAAGTAAAAAAGTTATTTGATTGATTAGATTTTGATCAAATTAAATTTCGTCACATCATCCGTTGGTTAATTATTATGTACATGTAGCACAACCCCTATTAAAATCGTTTTTTCTCTTCTTTATTTTCAATCATAAATTATTCAATAAAATAATATTACACGTAAATTCATAACTTATTTTTTTTTTTAAACAACACATTCTCCAAAAAAATCATTATTTTAAATACACTTTTTCAAAATTTAATTTTAATTTAGTCCAAATATGGACTAAATAATTTAATAGATATCACAAATTATACACTATTTTTAGAATAATGCCACTTGTGCATAATGAAGTATATAATGGTTTACATGTAAATGATGTATCAGAAAAAAGAGTGAGAAAGTTTTTTTTAGCCCTGTTTGGAACCAATTAAAATCTAGATTTTAATTTAAGTGAAAGTCAACAGTTAATTTTAACCACATATTTTANTAGATTTTAATTTAAGTGAAAGTTAACAATTAATTTTAACCACATATTTTACGGTCTTACAACTTTTCAACAACACATTTAATCAACTTTTATTAAAATCTATCAAAATTTAATTTTAATTTTCACCCAATAGAGGCTTAATTTGGTTGAAGAAATTATAACCCAATTATATTATATCATGTATTTAAATCATTATATAAATGAAGCACAATTGATATTTTTAAATAATTTTGAAAACAATTGACATGTAACAAAAATCTACCGTTACATATCACTTGTACCATTGGAATCTGCTCGTAGTTTGACGTTAGTACCCCGTATTCCCTTCTAAATTTTATTCCCGATTTTATCCTCGTTCGCCCCCTTCAGAGCCCTAATCTTGGAACTCTACCCCACTTTTGATTCGAATCTCTCGGCGCTATCGTACCTACGGTAAACTCCCATTTTCAACACCTGAAAGATTATCAATTTAATTTATTATAGTCTATCTTCAATGTTATAAACAAGTCCACAAATCGGCAATTAATTTTCCAACTCGAGGCGGCTGACAAAGTACTAATATTTTTTTTTCTCTATTATTACGTAACTTAATATTCAGTCGAGGCAATTGTATTTTGGATATAATGTTTTATCGATCGATTTCTTTTACTGATTTCGAAAATGGATTGTTGAAAATACCTAAAATTTTGTGGTGATTTTACCCTTCAAGCGAAATGGATTAGCCGTGGTGATTTTTGTAGTAGCATTTTGATTTTTTTTCTCAAACTTTTGTTGCTCCTTTCGTTTCATGTTTGTAATTTGCATTGAATTTATAAAATTCTTTTTCATGCGCATGTTCCTTCAATCTTACTATTTCTGGATATGTTTAAATGCGCCAAATTCCTTGTGTTTGTGTTTTTTTTTTTTTTTTTTGAATTATTTTATTCTTATGATGCCATATTAATTTCATTAGGAAGAATGAGTCGATCAAGCAGAACTCTCTATGTTGGCAACCTTCCCGGTGACATTCGTGAGAGGGAAGTGGAAGATTTGTTTTACAAGGTAATTTTATATGAATTTAAATTTGAATAGCATTTGTAAATTCTTTCCCCTCTCTTGTTGGACCATCCCAAATCTTTTAGAATTTTATGATTGTAATTTCATCTGCACTATTCTAATTGTCTTAGTCCTCGATTAGTTGCCGTGACTCGTGACTCGGTTCTTTCAATTTTTACTCAATCCACTGGACACATTGACAAACCCACTTAAAATATATATGGTGGGTGTCTGCTTGCGTGTCTTGTTGGCTTGGTCATGCCTTTAGTAAGTCGGAAGCATGCTGATGGTTAATTAGATGAAAAGGTCCCTTTTTGTGCCTTCTTCCGTTTTGACATGGAGGTATGGAAGTGAACAAATTGAATTTTTTTGCTAAACACTGATATAGCTCACAAGACTAAGTTACTTGCTCCAATAAATAACTTATAAGCTAGAAAGACAATCATTTGTCTTTCAATAGGCCTAACTCCCAAAGCCATTAATCACAATGCACATCCCTGGATGCTCCAGTTGAAGAATATGGTTTTAGAAGACTGCCTCATGGAAGAATGATGACAGAAAATGTGATGGAGATTGTATCATTAGAAGCAAGTCTTCATAAAATGCCTCTAGTAGGGAGATAGTTAAGAAAAGGAGAAGTCACTGACAAAAGTAGGTTTGGTGTTCTGAACATGTGCTTGCATGTTTTCTAAATTGCCAGTTTATTAGGTGAGGTAGGTAAACAAACAATTTCTTTTTATGTGTGTTCACAGATTTAATATTATTTGTACATTATAATTTAAATGAAGTCATTGACAAACTTGATATTGAGAAGAACTCCTCTTCCTTGACTAAAAAACGGCTACTAAGCACCAAACAGCACATACTTGTCTTATTATAGGAGACTAATCATTCCATCCATGAAATAAATTTCTATGGGTCCTAATGAGTTTGAAGAGAATTTTGTTTTCCTATAGTTTTCCCTGCTTGATATAGTTTATATTTGGTGTTCTTATTGCAGTATGGACCAATTGCACATATTGATCTGAAAATTCCTCCTAGGCCTCCCGGTTATGCTTTTGTTGAGGTGAGTGTGGTTTCTCCGAGAGTTCTATCTTCATATGCGTGCGTTTTGATCTATCATAGTTCTCACAACAGTTTGAAGAGGCTCGTGATGCTGAAGATGCTATTCGTGGGCGTGATGGCTATGACTTTGATGGACACCGGTTGCGGGTTCGTTTTTTTAATTATTTCTCTTCACAACTGGTCATTGATTTACTTAAATTTGTTTATGCTTAAAAATCTACTCAGGTGGAGCTTGCGCATGGTGGGCGTGGTCACTCATCGTCAACGGATCGTTACAGTGGCAATAGTGGTGGTCGAGGTCCTCGTGGTGGGGTGTCTAGGCACTCTGAGTATAGGGGTGAGTACATCATTTCATAAGTGAATGTTAAATGTTGAATAACTACAATAAATGCTTCTTATGTGTGTGCAATTTCATCTCATTTGACCTCGTTCTTCAGTGTTAGTCACTGGATTGCCCAATTCAGCTTCATGGCAAGATTTGAAGGTAAGTCTTATTTCTTCGTCACTTATCTTGACCCACTTACACTACTAGCTAATAGTTATATGGTGTCTGACTTTTTGAATGTTGGCTTCTTATGTTTCTTAACTAGGATCACATGCGTCGAGCAGGGGATGTATGCTTCTCCCAAGTTTTCCACGAGGGAAGTGGTAAGATGATAAACAAGGAATTTTTTTCTGCAATGTACAATTCTCTTTTACATTTCGGTTGTACGTCGCTGGTCGGGGAATTTGTAAGGATGAATGAATAAAATTCCAACCTTTACTTTTATTTTTTTTGTATTTTTGCGAGCGCGGGTGGAAAGGAAGGTGTTTTGGAGGCAAAGGTAGATGTTAAGTCAGTGGGCTAGTATCATAAAGAAACTTTTATGTTCTGTCTGCTTGCATCCGGTGCTATAGGCTGTTCGAACTTTGAAGCAATATAACATGATTTGAATGTGAATTATAATCAGGTTTTGTATATTCTGTATGACTGCGACCCATTGGTATCATATTACTTATTTTGGATAAGTACCATGGAGCTTATACTACTGTTGGCAACATTTTTTTTAGGGGTTGCTTTATTTTGACTAACATGCAACATTTTCTTCTCCATATAGCATGTGCCATTAACCATTTTGGGATTTTGTGTACCTGCACATCAAATGTACACGAGAACAGTTGAATTATCAAGAAAATAATTATTGCCACTTTACCTCACACCTATGTTCATACTGATTTCGGATTGCAATGTGTTAATTGATAAATTTTGATCTCAGATGTTTATACTGTTATAAGCATCTAAAAGTTCCTATCGAAAAAGTCAATGTATATCCTCTGTCTTTACTGTCTTTTCCTTTCATTGCGATTAATTAGGCTGAAGTTCAGAACCTTTATGTTTGCAGTCTCGTGTTCAAATGTATTACTAATTCGTCTGTACTGAGCTGCGTTGAAGTTAGAATTGGTTTCTTTGAGTTTTTGTGGAGTTGCTTATTTTTGGTTGAGCATTCTTAAAGCATCTGCTAGTTTTGGTCTTGCAGGAAAGACAGGGATAGTGGACTATACAAATTATGATGACGTGAAATATGCTGTAAGTTAATCTTCTGTTTTTTCTTCCTATGTTTATTGTTCGAAATGACAAATTTTTGTTTATTCTAATGTCTGATTGGATATCTGAAACATCTATATCTGGACTAATACATGGGACTATTTTATTTTTCATATTTACAGATAAAGAAGCTCGATGATTCTGAGTTTCGAAATGCTTTCTCACGGGCTGTAGTTCGGGTATGCTGCAAATATTTTAATTTTATGACGTGGTAAATGTTCAAGGCTATCTTCTTGTTATTGTGGATGCTTAAGTTACAATGTCCTTTCACTGGCTACAGGTGAAGGAATATGATGGAAGCCGCTCCAGAAGCCGCAGCCGCTCTCGCTCAAGAGGAAGAAGCAATGGTCGCAGCCAGAGCCGAAGTCGAAGCAGGAGCAAAAGGTTGGATGATAAAAAGAAATCTTTGCTTTGTTGTTTGATTTCAGTGGTTTTCTTTTTGAATACTCCTTCCATCTCATTTATATAGGTTGACTCCTTATTTTCTTGTCCCATTTATATAGTCATGTTTCTTTATTGAGAAAGTATTTGTTTTGTTCGTTTACTATTTAATTTGCCTAGTTATAACCAATTCCTCGCACTTAATCTTGAATTTGTATAACTTTTAATTTACCTTCTTAGAATTATCCTAATACATACAAACATTTCCCACTTCTTCTTCGAAACATGGACAAAAGCACATTATTTACTACTAGTTGTTGATAATTCAATAAGGGTAAACTAGGAAATTCTTTGCAAAAATTGCTTTTTCAATGACATTAAATAAAATTTCTAATTTGCGTGAAAAACAAAATCAGCCTGTATAAATGAGACGGAGGGAGTCGATATTTATGAACTTCATCAATCTCCTTGCAGCAAGTCGCCCAAGGGCAAATCTTCACGCCGTTCAAGATCTCGTTCTAGGTCTGTGTTTTCTCGGTCTCGCTCTGGGTCGAAAGCACGCTCTGTATCTAGGTAACCATCTACGTTATTCAGCACTTATTGTCTGAATGATTTACTTACCTCAGATTGCTTCTACTTTAACTTCTCTCCGTCCAATGCCTTTTTCATCGTTTCTTTGTGCTGAACGTTTTTATTTTTTGGAGTTGATTTTCAGTCCTTTTTCTCTTGTTATGGTCTATTCTTTCACTATTCTGTTTTCTTGGTGTCATGGTCGAATCTGATTTGTACATTTGGTGGTTTATTTTTTTTGTCATGTTAAACCGAAGTGGACCTATCTGATGTTATTGCATAAATGAATTAGCTAGTTTCATTGGTGGATAAGTTGTCCAACATGTACTTTGTGGTGGGATAATTTGTTTTGTGACGAAATGGTACGTGTTTCATGAACTTATGAAGCTCAAATATGTGCGTCATTGTTCCCCTTTCTTGTAGCTGGCACCGTGAATATCCTGAACTTTTACTGCATAGTCCTTTTAGGGGTACCAGTGCCACTGAGCTGGTGGGTGGGTTGGGCTCATCTTGGCTCGGAATGTTACATGAGTATACAAAGTGTTGACTCCTGTTCTCATCTCTTCTGCATGTGAACGAGTCCAATTTGAAAAAAAGATAATAATAATAATAATATGATAAGTTGGCCTGCACGGGGCACGGGGCATGCTGGGCCCAGTCCCTTGTTGAGCATCATGAAAACCGGCACAGCCTGTTGCACCTCTAGACGGTCTTCTAGATCTGAAATTGATTCCTCATTTCACTAGACCATGTAAATGGTTAAAATTTGGTTTACTTATTGACCAGACCTAGAACATGTAAATGGTTATTTATTGGACTCTCTCTCCAAAGGTGCACATTACTCTTGAGTTCTTAAAACAATGTGCTGAACAATCCCCCGTAGCTTCAATATTTTTCATTACTCCTCTCTCCTTAGATTCTTTTCTTCCCATATTTCACCCACCCTTGGATTATGCTTGAAGTGTGACATTGAGAAAATGTATCCTTTTGGCAAAGAATCATCATGTTCACTCTCTCTCTCTCTCTCTCTCTCTCTCTCTCCAAATTGGAATCACCTTCTTTGTTTTTTAGATAAGCTTGTATGCGCAATTTGGGGATTGCATATTAGGATCTTGGTGAGATATGATTCAATTGCCTACAAATCTTTTGGTAGTGGAGGTATGATGTTTTATAGATGGGAACCTTTGGATACTCCATGGTGTCTCCGTTCTAACGAGCATCGCAAATGTCCATGGGTGCTAGATTGGGAACAAAGAAGATCTTGGATTGCGAGTGAAGCAGGACTGTGAATTGCCCTTTGAACACGGAAACACCCTCTATTTGCGGTGGAAACATTTTCATTGTTGCCAATGCTGTTAAGCTACCAAAGCGTACTATCCAAGTTCTTAATTGGTTCTTTTGGCATCTTGTCGGTCTTTTAAAGAGCATCTGTTAGGTTTATATTTGAGGTTCTGTTTCTTTTTTAGTTAGTGTTATTATTTAGGTGATTTTGCTCCCCTTTTTTATATTTCCCTTTGCAAATTGCTAAATGTTTGCGAGTTTCCTCTTATCCATTTTGGTCATGGTGACTCTGACGTGGATGTGGCATCAAGGCTCATGGATCAAAGTTGTTAAGAGGCATGGGTGGATATTAAATTGGGTTGTTTCTGGAACTTTTGCAGATCTCCATCAAGATCCAGATCCCCAACACCATCTGTAAGTTCAATCCTTTTATCTAGTTAAATGCTTGCTACCCAGTCTCTCATTAACAGATGCTCTGTCCTGTTTGGTTTATGTTGATCTGTAGATAACTCTTAAGTACATGTTTGGTATGCAATACTAGATAGTAGTGGATAGTGTGTATAATAAACAAGATTTTAGCTTATTTTTCATCTTTTGTATCATCTAGTGCTATCTAACTTTGAACTGGAGTTAAGTGTTGGTTTGCCTCTGCTTTTTATATTACCACTTTGTTTCGACTTGGTGAATTTCAGCGCCAGAAAAGGGTTGGTAAAAGTCCAACTAGATGCAGTTCCAGTAGAAGCAGGAGCAAGAGTCCCAGCCAAAGTCGAAGCAGGAGTCTCTCTAGGTAGTCTATTCTAATTCACACCATATGATGGAGACCATTCTGTTTTTTGTGATCTAAGTGGATTCTGTTTTCTCAATGCTTTAAACAGGTAACAAATGGCTGTGGTTTGATACAATGAATCCCGATGTTCTGCGTGAGAAAGGATTATCATTCCTAACAAGGTTTTCATGCGAGTCTGTTACATTTTGAGCAGATTGGAATCACTGTATGTGTATGTGTGTTTTGTTTCATGAACAAATTTCTGGAATTCTTGAGGCACTGTTGTTTTGTCTCATGGTTGCTGGCTGCATGTATGATTTGTATTTCATGAGAATCTCATGAAGGCTTTCAAAATATTTAGAATAACAGTCATGTAGTTGTTATTTATCGAGCTATATTGGTTTCTAGGCTATCTTGTCGGTTGCAGTTTATCCTTGTGACTTTAAAGCCTGCAGATTGTTGTTGTGCTATTTTAGATATGTTTGTGACTTCAAAGCCTGCAGTTTATCCTCGAGAGAAATGCATAATAATTTGTTAGATATGTTGCTACTACACCTGTGTTCCAAGTTATGGAGCACGACTCGGAACATGCAGCTATTGCTTTTACATTACCATCACTCCACGGGGCCAGGGAATAATACGACATACGAAATTTGCTTCAATGCAAAAATATTCACAACCAGGAAGTGTATGAAACTGAATGCAGCAGTTTTCAAATGTTTGATCAATATGAAGAATATAACTGATTACCTTGTCAACAAATAACCTTATTGATGATGCGGATTGACTAAGGATGTACGTCTTTTCTCGCTTTTTGATTTTTACCCAAGGGGATGGTGTATGCTGGAATAGCTGAAATTAGAGTTGAACTAGGAGTTACTTATGCTTGGAGATTTACACCTTCAAACAACCAACTTTTCCTCATCTAATCCAGGTACTACTACATCTCCCCACATACCACTGTATTTCGTCCCAACCTCAGCTCCAGCTCGTGAAAACAATTCAACTGCTGCGGGCGACTGTCCGTAGTACCTCTTCAAAGCATCGACCAAAAGTCTGTCTTGCGAACATTGAACATGCCACACATACACGGGTGGAAGAAGATCATCTATATTTGCTTCTTGCCAGGCATGTTGCCCGTCCCTCATCTGGTGCTTGAATGCCAGGCATTGCCTCACCCTATGCCCTTTAGGCCCTACTTGGACTTCCGAACAATACCCACATGTTTTGACAGCATACTTCTTCATAAGTTCAATGACTCCAGACCTCATTTTTTCCCACGCCACCATGCCTTGCGCTGCAATACCTGCTCATTTGCACATGAATTAGCACCTCCACGAGGGTGGAAGCAAAGGCTGTCAACCAATCCTCACAATTGAGAGTTTTACTGAAACTTTTGTTACAATGTGGTAATTTTGTCCATGTTTGTTAATTCGACTAACACAAATTCGACTAACACAAAAATGCTGACTTGAAAGCTTAGTTGGCAAATAACTTCCATGTCATCACTGACTGACTGGCGAATTGTATCAAAGTTCAGTTAAGTGACAAGCTTGGAGAAAAATGAAGCCCCGTTTGGCCCCCATTATCTCAAAAATTTATTCTTCTCTTTTATTTTCAACCACACAATCTTCCAAAAAATAATAGTATACGTAAATCGAAAATTTTTACTTTTTTTTTTCAACCACACATTCTTCAAAAAAATACTATTGCAAAAATTATAATTTCAAATAATGAGGGTCAAATGGGGGCGAAATTTAGTTTGTGACCGCTAGTGTATTTTACTTGGTGAATTAACATTTATTACTACAATTGCCTTTTGGCACTATATCGGTACTTACAGGCAAGACAAGCTAAACAATGCTAAAACATTGATGAGGAAGATCCTGTAGAATGAATTCATTTCGAACGGATAATATCATGAAGTCATACCTTTGAGATCCTTATGAGGGAAATTTGAAGACCTTCCACTGTCATTCAACCTCTTTGCCATCTCCCAAAAGCCGAACGTGTCTATGTCCTTTCCGGATAAATCATTTTTGGAGAACCTCTTTTCAAAATCTATCATCCTCCCAGCAACACTGTAAACAGGGAATTCTCTTCTTCTTGTCGGGTACTCGAGAATGTCCACACCGGCCTGAATACACAGTTCCATAACAGCTGGAATTCGATCCACTTGTAGCCGCTCATTATGGGAAACGGCTCTTCCCAACCTATCATACAGATGAAAAGATTCCACAACGGGCAATACGTGCTCAATGCCACCACTAGCCCAAGTATGCTCTTTGTTGTTCTTACTACCGCTTACATTACATGTTCTAATTTGGTGTGGTGGACTGCCCACATGAACTTCTCCACAAACACTGCACGAGACAAAAAGCGTTCACATCCGTCATTAAATACAAGAGTGACTAAGGTTTTAAATGTTGGGAATCTGAGCTAATTTCCAGATTCACAACAGGATCATTGTATTGAAAATATATAAAAGAACAGAGAAATAAAGAATGATAATAATATCAATAACAAGAACACAATACGTTTGCACACCCTTAACTCCAACTAGACTAATAAAGGCTCGTGAAACAACTACTAGTCTGAGAGACGTGCAAAAAACGCCTCTCACGTATAGGAAAATAAAAGATGTGGCTAACCATTCCTCTTCGGTGTGGGACAGACAAATCTAATTTCTATTCCATGTGGAGCGAGGACATGAGTTGCTTCTAACAGACCCCGCTTATGAGGAGCGAAAAATTCCAACATTAGGCAACCAAACTAACAATATTGAACTCAATGGCACTAACTTCAGCATTTATGATAACTTCCAATATGAAATCTATATGTACCTGCAAGAGTGAATAGGAATGCTATCAGCAAGTATGGATATGCAAGTGAATAACTCACTTCTGGCAGCTAAAACATCGTGAGCAACTGGTATTAGTTCTTTTACCAACAGCCCATTTTCGGGAGGGCTTAAAGCGACCTCCCTAACCACTCTTCTCTCTTTCTTTTCCAATCTAGCTTTACGTTTCACTTCATTAATATCAGTTACCCATGGCTTTTTATCAGACTTGCTGAGCCTTCTTGGTAGCCCAACATAACCCAACCCAGTTGAGTAAAATGCACAAGGGTAGTTTTTCAACTCGTTTGTAGCTGAGATTTTCGCATTGCAACGTTTTGAAATTATCTGATAGAAGTGCAAGATCGTTCGAGCTCGTCTTGGGAACATTGCTAGGATTGGTGTGTAAAGTTTGGACAATTCTGGTTTGAGTTTTATCAGTCAGGGATTTTGTCGAACAAGATGCATGCAATAAAGGACATTGCCACGGCACGTTAACATCATCGGTAGGGCAAAAACTGGAAGTTCTGATCGAGTTTATTCAGTCGGGGAATTCATCGAACACTTTGCGTACAACGACAGAGATTTCACATAACATATTACAAAAAATTTGACCAAGAACTAGAGCGGAAGTATTGATTTTCAAGAAGTGGAATGGAATAGTTCGATCATAATAGCAGAATTGTTCAAAAATTCACAAATTTGAACTTCAATTCAGATTAAAGTAAAGATTATGAACTCTTTTTTGAAAGTGTTATTCTTTCGTTTTGGCAATGGAATTAGTTTTGAGCGTAAAAGAACAGTAAGATCCTCACTTCCCTAAAAGAACCAACCTTTGAACTGCGTTGCATTTGGATCCTCAACCTTCTAAAAATGACCATTTGAGTCGACAACTTTTCATTTCAGTAACATTTAGGTCTTAATGAAGAGTTTTACCAAGATGCCAGGATTTAATTACAGGGATGGTTTTTCCACAACTTTAAGAGTGTGTTTGGTAGAGATTAAAATCGAATTAAAATTGAAAAACTAGCCGTTATTGTTGACTTTTATTAGATAAGTGTACCAAAAGCAAGTAGTAACCAAGCTTGTTTGGAAAAGATTAAAATCGGATTAAAATTGAAAAATTAGCTGTTATTGTTGACTTTTATTAGACGAGTGAGACCCAATAACGGCTATATTTTCAATTTTAATTGGATTAAAATCTATACGAAAATCATTGTAATACTATGTCTTCTTCACTAGTCTGGCAACATTGGCGGCTCTATGTCCTCAATTAGGTGTTAAAGGCTCTATCCAACATGACGAAGTTGGAGTGTCGAATCTTCTGAATAATAGGGAAGAATTGTTGGATTATCTGAAACAGGATATTCGTCTGTTAGGCGGTGTTTTCCATAAGGCTCAAGAGATTTTTTGGACTCAGTACAAAGTAGATATCGAGGATTGCTTGACAGCACCAACGCTCGTATCCTTCATCTCCTCCACAAGCCAAAGCTTATAAACCACACCGAGCATAGATGAGGCTATGGTTTTTCCTTTCCATCTCATAATTAATGTGGCATTTTTCATTCGCTTTCGACGTGTGGCATAAACACTTCTAAAGAAATTTCTTTTTATGATGTGTCGTGTCGAATGATAATTTAAAAAATCGAAAGAAAATTTCTTTTATTTTGCTTCTTTAAATTTGATTAATAGTCATACGGTGAACCTAATATGACCAGAATAACAAATATCGAAGTGTGTTTTCCAATTTCTTTAATCCTTCCTATTCTTGCAAACTTGAAATGCGCGATTAAGTTTTCTATAGTAACAATTGTCTTGTTTTACTATTTAGTTTTTTGAATTATTATTATATTAATTCAATTATTGTTCAAAATATGTAATATATACACAACTTACTACTTTTCCAATCGAAACTGTCAAAACAAAAATAATAATAAAATTGGAAGTTCAAAACATAAACTACCATTAACCAGTTCTCACTCCTTATTAGTGCTAATGCCGTCAATTTTCCAAATTAATTAGGCTTAATGATCCACCCGATCTGAATATTTGGACCCCAAAAATTTCTAAGCCCCTGTTTAGCGTTTGGTGACCACTTTTTTGAAAAAAAAAAAAATTTATTTTGAATAGTTAATTTTTAGAGAGTATGTGTTAAAAAAGTAGGAAATTATTTTGGATTTACGTGTAGAATATTTTACTGTGTGAATGTGTGAATGAAAACAAGCATATAGAAAAAAGGAGTTTCGAAAGAACGAAAGACAAATATGGATTAAAGAAGAAAAGAAATAAAAAATTAAGATATCCATTAATAGCCAATCATTTACCCACAAATTTGAAGTGTACACATTTTTTTTACCAATCAGTCTACAAGTACATAATTTTTTTACAGAATTGGTACAGAAATTTGAAATCAACAGCACAGAATAAAAGTTGAAAAAAATACACACACACACAGATGCACAGGATGCTGCCACAGCAACATCCTGTTAAAGTTCTGTAAATATTCCCTGGGAATATTTGTTTTTTTACTAGGGTCATCGGGATCAATTTACTCATTTCGAAAGGTTGGAGACCGAATTCCTAATAGCCAATTGCTTGAGGGCCAATAGTGCAGGTTTCCCTGTATATAAACAGCACACTGAACGCTTATCGTGCCCTACAATTTTTCTACTCTGTACTCAGCTTCTAGGGTTTTCGTTTTCTCTCCCCTCTTCCACAAATCTAAAACTTAAACATGAGGTAACGTTTTTGCTTCTGAATTTTAATTTTGCGGTTCAATTTCTGAATCAAAAACTGTTCTTTCTTCTTTCTCTGAAAATTTACTCAAAGTTGCTTACTTTGCATTTAGTTGATTTTTTTTTTTTAATTCTCACGAATTCAGTTCCTGTTAGTTGTTTTCTTCTGCAAGTTTATGTTTGATTAATTTAAAATTTATGTAATTTAAAAATTTCTGTTTCTAGATGTTGAATGGAAAGAGGAAAGAAGTATGGGCACGGACGAAATTAGAAGTAAAAATGTTCGATAGGTCTATTAGAAGAACAATATGTGTATTTTTTTCTATAGTTAGTATTTTTAGATTTTTAGATTTTTGTTAATTTAATATAATAATTAAATTAATATTGTTATATATATTTTTTGTTAATTTAATAATTAAATTAATATAGTTATTGATGCTTATAGCTACTAATGAAAATAAAAATAAAAATAAAAATAAAACTTGCGTGGTTGATATTTGTATGTCCCTGTCATTTTACAGAGAAAAATGGTTTCATATATTATTTCTTTATCAGTATGAGCATATTAAAGATGCTAACATTGCTCTAATTTACAGCGTATAAGTTTATTTTGATTATAAATCCTCGATTAATTTGTATCCAGCTTTCTTTAGGGAGTTATTCTGTTGGCTAATATATTGTCTGTTATGTAGCCTACATCCGGAGGTCAAGTGGGCCCAAAGGGAGGACAAGGTATTTATTACAGTGCTGCTGCCAGATGCTACAGACCCCAAGGTCAATCTCGACCCAGAAGGGGTTTTTACATTCTCTGCTACAGCAGGGGCGGACAACAAACCGTATGAACTGAAACTGGATCTTCAAGATAAAGTTAATTTAGAGGTGAGAGGCTTCGTCATATGTTCTTTAACCTTCCATTTAGTGCAAGTAGATTGTTTTTCACGTGGATTTATGAGGAAGAATTATCAGAAAATGTAACTGGTTATGGGTTAATCTTTTTTTTTTTTTTTCCTTTTGGCCACAGTACACATTGCTTGCATACTTCTAGTTATACAATGGGACTTCAATTTCTACTTTATCCACTTGTTATTGATTTATGTTTTGTGGCTATAATTTGTGATTTTCAGGAGAGCAAAATAAACATAGGTGTGAGAAATATATTTTGTGTTCTAGAGAAAGCGGAGAAGAAATGGTGGGATAAATTATTGCGTGGACATGGGAAGGCACCTCACTATATTAAAGTAGATTGGGATAAATGGGTGGATGAAGATGCTGATGCTGATGCTGGTGCTGGTGCTGGTATGTTATATTTTATCATCTTTATAGTGGTTATGTACAAATTTGATAAATGTGACAGGAGATGAAGAGCTTGTTTGGCCAAATTGAATTATTTATTTTATTATTATAAGTTACTTTACCTTCATTGCTTGTGATTGGGTAAAATACTTCAATTATTTTATTTTTTGAACTATAGTAGTTATGTCAAATAAACGAAAATGGATGTCTTCATGTTATAAAGATATTCATACTACATTTGATTCATATTTTACTAGAACTATATTACTGTATTTTTAAATTTAACAATCAGTCAATCAATATAGAACTTTTCAAGGCTTAATATTTTAAAAACGATATATTATATGCTACAAGTGATTAAAATATAATATTTGAAATTGTTGAATAAATTAACGAATATTTTCTAGAAATGTCTAATTCTAATTCTAATTCAAATTTATGTTATATCAATTTATTTATTAAAATTTAATTCTTATAAAATAATTTTGATGTTTCTGATATTTACGATATTTGCTATATAAATGAAATATACTTGTATAGATATATTTTTTACTAATTCAAAGTGTAATTAGTACTAATTTGTCGTTAATAAACTTTAATAATTTCTTTAAAAATAATGTTATTAGTATGTTAAGATAATTTTATAAATTTGAACATAATTAAATTAAATTTTATTAATATTTATGTTTAATCTTGAAATCCATTAATTTATAACTTTTATTTTATTACATAAAGAATGATTTTTAATGTTCTTAACAGTAAGCATAATCACGTGATGTCCTTTTGTTGGTTAAAGGATAAAATAAGTAATCAAATTAAGTAATTTTATTTATAAGGAAAAAGGGTTGCAGACCTGTGTTGAGATCTTCTTTCAAGTTCTGTAAGCAATGCCAAATATATTCTGATATCTTTTAATTCCTCTTCATAATTTGATCAGGCCCTGCAGATGATATGGGTGGTATGGATTTCTCGGTAAGGATTTCATTGTTTATTATCATCATTATTTGGCATTTTCCTCGTTATGATCACCTTTGATGCTTATCCATTTTGGTGCATTCTACAGAAATTCGGTGACATGGGTGGCCTAGGAGGCATGGGGGGCCTTGGAGGCATGGGTGGCCTGGGAGGCATGGGTGGCCTTGGAGACATGAGTGGCCTGGGAGGCATGGGTGGCCTTGGAGGAATGGGTGG
>CAIGRT010074956.1:0-16814 GCA_903798405.1 Fraxinus platypoda | reverse complement strand
TGGGTCGGTTCGGTTCGGTTCTCCCGACCCACGGACAGCCCTATCTATTGGAGTGCCTAAATGATCTTAGAAAATTCTGAAATTTTACTATATTGTACTTGAATTAGTTTAGAAAATACTGTAAAAATTTCATAAAATTATGAATCCGATAAATGGTCCAACTAAGCTTGATCGTTGGGTAGCGCGTTGCTGAATTTAACTCTATTAATGCACGCTAACATTCATTTTAACCCTTCGTTTTAGTTTCGTTATTTAACAAATCAAAGTTATTTACCTTAAATCATTTGTTTCCAATAAATTTTAGAACTGGTAATAGTTCAGAACGCAAAGGTAACTACAAAGTTACAAGAAATTTTACAAAATTTTAATTTAACCCGAATTTTTTGAAAGAAAAAAAACGTTGATGTTTTTGAACTAATTTCAAATTCCAACATTTAGGTCATTACAATGTGTCCCAGCTGTAGGATCTCTGTGACTAGCCTATGTTCGAAAAACAAACACACTCACAATCGGGGAAGGCACTTTTTTGAAATTTTTTATTCACATGGATCCCACACGTGTGTGAGAGTATGTCAACCAAAGTCGCAAATATTTTCTGGCAAAAGAACTTAATTCATGTTTGAAAAGGTCTCATTAATTATCCAGAGTGGATATATCCGAGTCAACGCGGGGTTTACACAATTCACTAGCACATTATTCATTCTTCCACCGTGGGACATGGCTGTTCTGGTGTCCATGCAACATAAACTGCCCGGATGACCAATACCATACACGGATGCGGCGCTTTGACTATCTTTCGAAAATAACAATCGTGTGAAAAACATGTGTGTTTCCACAACATGGACCTACCATGCACAACTTTTGGTTCCTTAATTTCACCGACCAAGTTGGAAGGTAATTAATATATAAGATCAGTTATAAGCTCCGACCATGGGATGCGTAGGCGGTAGGTATGCTTGACAATTAATACGAAAGGATAGGGTACATTTTGTGTTTCAATGGATGAGTATCAAGGACTTCTTTCATGTTCCATATTGATATGATCTAGTAAATCTTGACGTAAGATTTAACATTTTGCAAATTTCCAATTATTCTATTTGTAATTAATAATTCAATTAGTCTATAAATGTCTTTATAATTACTTTTCTACAAAAGTGATCTCCTACCCAGTGGCGGACAAATACATTTTGAGTTAGGGGACAATCAAATTTGGAAAAAAAAATTGAAAATCAGCTTAATATTCACTAAAAGTTCATAATTATTGTGTCGAGTGTTTGGACTCTATGTTGACATGATTGAGTCATTCAATTTATATATCGTTCTATTAAAATTTCTTAATTCATTTACTAAAATAGCTATTGTTAAACATATAACAATATTTAAGTATTTAGATGAGACAGTTCAATATAATATTAAAATAAATAAAGATTTTGAGATCAAATTTTGATGTCACCCATAATAAAAATTATGTATGAGTGAAATCATGACGAAAATTAAATTAGACTTGAACTTGAAGAAGCTTGTTGAAAATGTAATTTAAATAAATTAGTGTAAAATCTAATAATTTTAACTTTGAAATGAGATGATTCAGTACCCAAAACACATTCCACCCTGAAAAAATTAATAATAAAGAGATAATTAACCGGAGAAACTCTCGTTATGATACCATTTCTCCACGTATAATCATTAAATTCAAGGTACTATATATATCGCATAGACAATTTCTTAAATATCAGAGGAACTGTTAAAAAAAAAATTACTAACTCTTAACTTTTCGAGGATTTTTTTATAAGTGATTGTGAATGAATGATTGATTTTTTTTTTCCAATCTTTTCGATCTTGATTCTGTAAGAGAGAGTTGGAAAGATTGACATATAAAACCATTTCATTTAATTCGTTAAAAATTGAAATTGATCGCTAGATTTTTCTTAACAAACGAAAGGAAAATGAAAAATGAAAATTAAATGATAGATGAACTAATAATCCAAGACATTAAAATGATATACGATTCGTTCATTGAAGACATATTACACAATTTTTGACCTAAAAGAGAGAGTAAACACTATGAAGCAAACATCTTAAAAAGAAAATAAATTGAGTAAAGAAAAAATAAAACTGGGGCATGTGCCCCGCCCTGGTTCCGCCGATGTGCCCACCCATGGTAGACAGGAGTTATTTTGCCCACATTAGATAGGAGTTATTTCGTATGCCGCTTATGTGTGCCTACAAAATTTGACAATTTCAATATTGAATTGTTAAAAATTATAGCTTGGCGTTGTCACGTCAGCAATGGGTGGGTAGAAGATCATTTCTATACTTTTCTATGTCACTAAATGCTTTAAAATTTATTTATCAAAGAAGATTGTCATAATATTTTATAACACTTAGATGGAAAAAGCATTTCAATATAAATTTCCCGTCTTAATAATCAGATTAAAAAATGGGTTTTTCTTTTTTCCTTTTTTGAGTTGAGTTGAGTTGAGTAAAAATTCAGTGAGAATTGAATTTAAAAATGATACATGTATATCATTGTAGGATTCAGATTCATGTTTAGATTAATTTATCTTGAAATTGAGTGATTGGTGGTCTAATTATTAGTAGATCTGATAGCCATTTGTAATTTCGAGCATATTAATTAAACTATATATCACAACAATTTATATTAATTAATATTTTCTATTGAATTGATTGTTCACAACTTTTATTAATTACGAAATTGTGACTTTTAAAATATTTTGTTTCCATGCGCCATCCTAGCTACCATTTAAAGTTAATTACTTATTAAAGGAAAGATTATGTGTGCAAATCAAATCCTTAATCCACGCTAAGATTAAGAAAATGAATATTATCACACACGCAACAAACTGTTATTCAATATAATAATTAATTATAATTTAGTACGACAGATTAAAAATACAACTATAAAAGGAGTAAAAACCTCGTTCAATAATAATCAAAAGGTATACATACAATCAACTGCACCTACGAAACTGTATACATTAATTCTAATTCACGATGGAGAAGCTATTTGTATTACTGCTCACAATTGCATGCTTCCTCAGCGCCAATTCATGTAAGATATCATTGCCTCTTTTAATTTTATGATTAAGACCAAAAAAAGAAAAGTTCAATCCCCTTCAATTATTCTGTATAGCGTTTTGGAGTACTGTGTACTAAACATGTCGTAATAACTTATTATACTGTTTTGATCAAAGGTGTACGTGGAATCGGTGTGAACTATGGGTTTCTAGGGGACAATCTCCCAACACCAGCTAACGTGGTTGCTCTGTTGAAATCAAGAAATATTAACAAAATTAGAATTTTTGAACCCAAAGCGGACGTTTTGACTGCGTTGGGGGGTTCGGGAATAGAAGTTATACTCGGGGTTCGGAACGAAAATCTTCAAGAACTCGCCTCTGATGCAACCGCCGCTGCCCGATGGGTCAATATCAACGTTACGCCGTATAAATCATCGGTGAAGTTCACATGCATAACAGCGGGCAATGAAGTCATTCCAGGATCATTAGCAGGAAATGTACTAGGTGCAATGCAAAACCTAGATGCCGCCCTAAATGCTGCAAACAGTCCCATACCAGTTAGTACTGCAGTTTCAATGAAAATACTGGGCACATCATTTCCTCCATCCAACGGCAAATTTTCAGATGAAGTAACAAATATAATGCAAGGTATTACAGGGTTTTTAGCAGCAAAAAAATTCCCTCTTTTACTCAATGCATATCCATTCTTTGCACGTACGGGAGATCCCAGTAATGTGCCGTTGGACTATGCTCTTTTAGCCGGCAATCCAACCGGAATAAATGACGGTTCACTCCACTATGCCAACCTTTTCGATGCCATGGTCGATTCGGTGTATTCTGCATTGGAGAAGGCTGGTGGGTCCATTGTCGATATTGTCATATCGGAAACTGGGTGGCCAAGTGCCGGAAACACTGATGCGACGGTGGACAATGCACAAACTTATGTAAATAATTTGATTTCTCATGTGACATCTGGAAAAGGAACGCCTGGGAGACCTGGAAAAACATTGGAAACTTACATTTTTGCTTTGTTCAATGAAAATCAAAAGTCTGCTGGGGTTGAGATGAATTTCGGTCTATATCATCCCGATATGACTGAAGTTTATCACGTCAATTTTCCGGCCTAGTAATGGTTACTGCAAGCAGCTTTGCGTAGACGAGGAAGAAGAAAGGACTTGAAATAGAGTTTCATATATAGTAGATTAGTTTAATAGATGCATTTTGAAAACCTCATTTAGATGTATACATTAATCAGTTTAGCCAAAGCATGTTATGGAATCACTAGTCACTTGTGGTTAATGCACATGCAAAAACATAATCAGTTTAGCCAAAGCATGTTCAATTACAAGGTCACCTATTCAAAAGTTAAGTTATTTTAATATCAATTCATTTAAATTAAATGGTTGATTTAGATAACAAACGAGTTTACTCTAAATATTTATAATACATTAAATATCATGAGAATAATTTTTTGGATGATTATAGCCTTACTACAATTCAATTATTTCAATAGTATCTTATTTTTCATTTTTCAATATGTATTTAATTTACAAACTATAATAAATATTATAATTAATTCTCAATTAATTAACATTCACATTCATTTAATTAATATTAATTAGAATTTCACATTCACATTTATATCCATGTCCTGTTATTAATTTTCAATTAATCAACATACATATTCATTTAATTAATATTAATTAGAATTTCAATTTCAAATTCAAGGTTGCAGTTCATTGGTCCATGTATGCTAATTAGTATCGGCTTCACTAGATTAGAAATTAATAGTCATTTAATATAAATGATTTAACATTCATTGTCACGTATATATTCCTTGGTATTAATTCTAAATTAATTAACATTCACGTTAATTCATATATCATATTTGTCATTCATCTTCAATTATGAATTTAGCTGTAATTCTAATACCCATATTCAAATATGTATTTCACTATTTATGTATGTGTATAATAATTAACATTTATTTTCGAAAACTTGCATTTCTCTTATATTTAGATCAAAATGATAAATAAATGATCAAATATTATTTTCATGACACTTAGAAAGCATTTCAGAATAACGTGCAACGCACATTCACTCCGACTTGTAAAATGAAATGTTATCTTTTTGTTAGAATGTCACACTTGAAAGATTGATCGATTACATCTGTTACAATATTTTCTACGTGATTAGTCACATTATGAGCCAATTGTTAGATGGTTCTTTTATTTCTCTTATGGACGAGGACGGTGGATATGTCACTTCCATGGTATGTTCTATTTGGCCTTTTCATGTATGTTAGAACTACTGTGCTAGGACACCTTACATTCCTCAAGAACTAGGCATCACAAAATATGGCTTGGAGGACTTCCTAGTCAATTCAACAACCATAGACACAATTTTGTTTTGGGGCATACATGTTCTTGACCATTCTTTCTCAACTTCCTCGAGAAGATGAATAGAGTTACTCACTCAGCTGTATAAAGTTGCTGTCTTTATTTTTCTTTAATACCATGTATTTGGACAGGTGGAACTCACTTTCACTTTAAATTATGCAACCGTCTTTTATTTTGAAATAATGTAATTCATAACAAAGACAACCGGCAGTCATCAATTTGTTATTTGATACATTAATGCGGTAATTTTTCATTACCTCATGCATCAAATATCACGTGTATGTTACGTAGGATGACTATCGGTAGACCTCACTATAAATAGCACTACTCCTTGCTCTTCGTTTAAAATTTGTTACTCTTTTTTCTCTGTTTAAAACATTTATAAATAAAAAGACATTCTTACGGTTGTTACCTCAAATTTTTGAAACTTTTAAGAATATATAAATAAAACTGCCGTCTGATTTCAACCAATCTAAATAAGCTGTCGAAACTTCAGATTCAGTTTTGCAGTTCATAGGTTCTACATTTCCATTTAATGTTTGGAAACGATTTTCCGACCTCAGATTCCACAGAGATGAAATAGTCCACCGTTCAGATTTACATTCTCCCACCGCAATGAGGATTCTGATTTCATAACCATCTCAGAAAAGGATGGCCCAAGACTGCCTATGCTGCTGAAATGCTTCTTCGAGTGCGAGTTCCAGAAATTCTTAAATGTCATTATCGGTTCATAAAAAAACACCTGCACTCTAAAAAGCGAGGGGATGAAGAGTTGTTGATACTTAACAAATTGATCGTAAAATCAAATGACAATGAGTGGACATACTAAAAACTTAAATCCTAGTTTTCCATCTCAACGTGTTCAACAACTCAGGTAAGGCGAAAAAACAAGGCAACAGAATACATTCCGCACTATAACCCAATATGCACGATTTGAAACATATAGTAAAAAGAAAATTCACGTAAAATAGTGCAAAATGTAAAAGAAACATAACCTCAACACATTCAACATTGCAGAAGTGTATAATATACACATGAAAAAAAAATTTGAAAAATGACCAATGGTTCATATGGCTGGATTTATTTTTTTTTTTTCTTTCTTTTGAATGGTTAGTCTGGGCAAGGTTTATAATACTCTTGGGGACAATTTTCCAAAGGCGAATGAACAAGTATGGTGGCAGCAAGGAGTATCCGTATCTTCAGTTGTCTTCTCTTCTTCTCCACCAGCCACACATTTTTGAAGAAAAATGAGTTGGGAAAAGACAAGGGGTATCCATATAATCAAATTTTCACTCAAAAATTAAGATTAATGATGCTGACTTTCAGAAACTGGCTGTGGAATTACGCTTCCGAATGGTAAAGATCTCAAGATCGAATTATAGATTAGAATTAATACTGGAATGAACAATGCCAATTTTTTCACGCGAATTTTGAAGTGGACACATTGAAAGATTTGGAGGGAGATTCTGCAGCTTCAATTAGGAGATTTTTTAGGAAGTTCTGGACGATCCTTTTCCCTTTCAAAGATTAATATTGGAATAAAAATATTTTTACAGTTTCCTGAAAATAAAGAGCAGTGGGTGTAATTTTCACTTTAAACAAAGCTCAAGCCTAAAAACTAAAAGAAAAAGACTTGGAAATTAGAAAGAGAAGAGAAGAGGCCATGTGTGCCCTAACAAGTTCTATGTTTCAAATGCAAGTTAGATGAAATATTTTACTTAGTTTTTTTAATTGTTCATAATTTCAGTGAGGCCATACTTTTGTATTCTAATTATTAGAATTATTTTACTGGATTATAACGAGAATTACGTTTCAACACACCTCAGGCTCACAACAATCAGTTTCATACACAACTGAGGTGCTTACGTCTCAGATGATTGAAAACCGATTGCTGGCTCTCTATGCATTGGATCTCCCATTGATCTTCTTTTCCTTGATGAAAGAATCATTCTCAGTAGGTTATAAAATTAAATATTTGAGAAGGGGAAGGTGTGTCATTCCATTTTTCTTCTGTTCCGGAATTCAAAGAGAAAGACAAACAAATATCCACTATAGAAGTATAAGAAAAGATACCAAGAGAGGAGGGAGGGGAAAGAAGGTAGGGAGAGAGAGGAGGGAGAAATCAACAGAAAGATCATTTAACTAATTAAATTATGTTCTCTATTTGGGAAAGTTCATAAAAACATAATCATAAAACTAGGAACTAAGAATGCTAGCCTTGTATTCAGAAATCATGGAAGAGCATGAGAGCACCATCAAGATTCATCAATGAAGATTCCAGTATAATCCTAACTTTTCCCAAGCGCTTGTATCTTTTTTCCAGTTCCCCTACGAGCTTTTCTTTGGGCAACTGAAGAATCTGGTACAGGTTACACGAAAGTGTTAGCAAATAGGATAACTCAATGCCAAGATACAAGATTGAATTTCAGAATGTTGACAACAGTTAATTAGTTTTCTTTAAGGGCATCTCTTTTCATTTCAGCATTGTGTTCCTTTAGCAATTTTGGATAAAGTTTGGTTAAGCTTAAAAAGTTAATTATAAATAAACAAGTCTTGTAAAAAACTCTTATTGATCACGAAAATAATAAAATTAGTTGAGTTACTTTGGAAAAAGTAATGTGTTTTACTTAAAAGTAAGAAAAAAGTAACTAATCCAAACATGTTCAAAAAATTACTTAAAAGCAACTTTAACTTATTTTTAAACTTAGCCAAACATGCTTTCTTAAAAAAGTTAGGAAGCTTTGGAAGAAAACTGGTTAAGATAGCCAATTACAGAATTTCCGATACCGGTTTACCATGTTTTAGGACAGTGTTACCAATTGCGAATTTATAATGGTGTTAGTGTCATCTGGAATGTGTTGATTCATCAAAAGAACTCCCGAGAAAAGATTACAGTTAGATAATATTACGAGATGTACATAGAAGAAAAGAATATAATAAGAGTTGTTGTGCACATAAACATACCTCTTTTTCCTGATCTAGCTCATAGGTGATTCGCAGTCTCAAGTTCAATGCAGCATGGTACATTTCATCAAGAACACGTACCCAAAGAGACTCCTTGTTTATTTCCCACAACAAAAATAGTGTCTGTTTAGGTCCGTTTACTGAGACTTTCTGCATTGAGAATCTCAACATTGTAAGTTTGAACTCAAAGTTTCATCCATTTACTAAATAAGTTAGATAACTGCATTCTGCAACTCTACCAGCAAACAGAACAAGTAATCTAAATTCAAATGTAAAAGAGGACGAGAGCGTGACTATTAAAAGAACTGTGGTTGAGAACTTTCAAAGCTTTTAAATGAATAAATTTTTTAGTATTCTGTTCTTATTTTATATTTCAATTTCTACAGTCACTATCACTGTTTTTCAGCATAACAAAAGGTGGAATGTTTTACAATGTTTTCAGCATAACAAAAGAATTGGAGGACTTTTGGTTGATGCTCTCACGCCCATCTGTAAATTTAGGAAGTGGAGCTAAGCTAAGCTAAGCAAAGCAATCAAGAATGATTTACTGACTCATCTTAATAATTTTCGTTTTAGAATGCACCCATCATTTTCTATTGTATCATGCTAAGCACATAATAAAAAACTGGATTTATGCTATAACAATAAGATTTGGTGCTTACTTCCAACATAATATCATGGACCAGCACCTAAATAAATGCACACAGCATCTACTTCTCTAGAAACATAGGAAAGAGATAAAAGTTACCTCCATATGCAAATAGCCATCCTTCCAAAGCTTGTATAGAATCTTCAATGTATCTTTCTTCTCCACGAACGTGGTATCTGAAATCTATTTTAGAAATATAAAATAAATCATATAATACACCAGAAGATTTTCTGTCCAGGCAATTTTTTATATTTATATATGAACATATTCTCTTTCACGTGAAAGCCAATACACCAAAAAGTTGCTGGAATATTGCAAATGATGAAAGAGAGTTTTCAATCCCAACCATGTAGCAAGATGGAAAAAAAAAAAAAGAAAGAAAGAAAAAACTATGATCTATTACAGTAGAAAACGATGCACCTAAAACAGAAATATTGAGTAAAAGAATTATGGACCAAATAAAAGCCTAATTCCAAACAATGAAAGTGGCCAAAATGCAGACAGAACTTTCATTGTTTACATAATGTGCGACAGCATTTTCCAGATGTGAACACATAGTGGCCGAAGAAAAGCTTCAACTGGAACCACTATGCTAGATCAGGCATTATTAAATGCAGATTCGTTCTATACAGACAATTCAGATATATGAAGATGGAGATGCTTGCATATTATAGATGTCTATTTAAACAAGTATTGTATTCTTTGAAATAGTAATGCATAGCTGAAAATAATTATGATGAGAGATTTGATCCATGTCAGAGACTTCAATTCAAATTTTAAGCTGTTGTTTGCACGCATTCTTTGGCAGAAAAACATTAAGAAAGCTAATCCAAAATCTCATTCCGAGCCATTTCCATGTTTCTAAGATATCTGAATACCTTTTGTCCAAAAACTTGAAATGCATTACGGAACTGTCTTTGAATTTCATAGTTTAGAAGTTCTATGGAGATCTTCTCTGGTACATCCAATAAAAATGGAAATGATACTTAACTAGCATTCAGGTAAAAAGAGCATAAATGCTTTCTCGGATAAAGAATTTATCAATGTAAAATATGAGGGTTTGACTACAGGAAAAATACAAGTGATTTGAAAAGTCTCAAAAGTTGATGCATGTGCAAAAACTTATCCACCACATTAATCCATCTTTAGGAAAAAGTAAATTTCAAAACAGATGCGGATCAGAAAAATCAGTTAAATAGTATTGATTGTACAGCGTCGTAGATAAATTCTGAAGGCCTGTTAATAAACTAAAGGAAAGTATTCATAAAATACCTTGTCAGTCTCAAGAAGACTGCCAGACTTCGAAAGTAACCTGAAAATCCTATAGGCTTCCCTTCCATATCTTTTTAATACAACAGATTCCACCTGCAATTACACAATTAATATCAGATACTTCAAACATAACTTTTTGAACAAAAATCAAAGAAGAATGAAGGGAAAAAAAGAACCTCTTCATTTTGAGCCAGTTCAATAATGTTCTTTAAATCTGTAGAGAAACAAAAGCATCAAACACGATAGAGAAATGGTATGCGTTAATCTCAGCAAAATTTAAAACATTTCACAGCCACAGTTTAGCTCTCTGCTATAAAGTACAAGTACCAATGCTATATGTTTCATCTATCCCAGTTGTGGGGATTTGACAACCAAGCTGGACGAGAGAAGCTCTGATACGTTCTAAATCCATGCCAAGACCACCATCCTTCTTTATCACCTCATCGTAAATATCATTTATTGACAAGGAAGCTGAAAATTTTCCTTTATAAGTTAGATGAGAGGGTGGTAAGTACATCCAGATAAAAAATAAATATCGAAAATGGAAAATTTTCAGATTACAGGGCACTATTACGTATGAATGTATGATAATTCTACATTATAACCTCCTAGTGCATGACATACACAGAAGTAAATAAGGAAGTCAAAAGCATCATCAAATTATGGGGATCCGTGGTGGTGGGGGTGGGCAAAGCGTAAACTGCAAAGTCGGGCCCACTAGCGCTCTATGTGATATTGCATGGTACAACGAAGCATGTCAAAAAGGATGTGTAAATCCACACGGTTGCCCAAAACAGAAAACGAAATCTCATTCTCAGGAGGATAAAAACTTGAATAACAAACAATTTTCATTTTAATATTTTAAACCCCAAAATTTGCAAGAAAATTCATGATTACAACTTTTTCAAACCAGTAAAGCTCAACAGGAAAACATGATACAATCTGAACCCAACTGCACTGTCAGTTAATGACCATGGGAATTGGGAAGTAAATAATATCCTTTCTTCTCTCGGCCTCTTCAGTTTATTGTCATGATTGCAATTAACTAAACGTTCACTGAAATTTTTCGTGGCCCGCCCATATTACCTATTTAATTCTTTGCCAGTGTAGAGATAATCAACTGATAACATAATAACTTCGTCTGGTTCCTTCCAAAAAAAAAATTAAGGGGAATGAAGATTCAAACAACTTATCAGCATCAATCATAAGCTGATTAATACGGCCTATGGCCAAACTGAATCTTCTCAGAGGGTTTCCTTCTGGGATTGAATCTCTTGTACGTGCTTTCCGAATTCATTCGTGAATAAGAATTCAACGATGGATCTCCATCCATCTCATATAACCTTCAAACTTGTTTATCAACTTAACTAGTGCTTGTTTGGGAGAAATTATAAGTTGCTGCAATTAAAATTTGATGGGATATGCGTGGCAGATAACTGAGTAGTAGTTGTTAGTTCTACAAAATGTGTGGTTATATTAAAGTTTGACTTCGACCTTTATATTATCATGTAATTATAATTTAAAGCAAACAAGCACCATATCCAGAGTTAAACCAATGAGAAATATTTGTAATTATTTAGATATTCATTATCACATCCATATGATACATCCGAATTACATTCTGTTACTTCTAATCACTGATCAAATTTTTAACAATATGATTGTGAAGTTTCCTATGAACACCATAACGACAATAAATAGAACTGCAAAAGATCTAAAATCAAGCAATTTCATGGACATAAGGACGTTGTTACCTGATTTATCAGTTTTTATTGTAGTCTCTGAGCTTCTAGTCAACTCCAGAATTGCACTTAGAACAATGCCAGACTGATCACCGAGTCGTATTCTAACATATTCTATGCAAGCCTACATCACATACATAAGTAATTAAAATTCCAAAATTGTGTTCTCACACTTCATCGTGGTCTCTAGCTTACCAAAAGAAAGCAATTGTTTTTATATATATTATTGAATCATAGTTCAATAGCCCGTTTGGCACAGATTTTTCTTTGGCTTTGGCTATCTGTAGAAGAGCTTCGGAAGAAGCTACCTTAATTTTATTTGAAAATGAATTTAATTTTTAAAAACACTTTCTATTCTAAAAGTGCTTTTTGAGGAACCATACTGGACCAGCTTCCTCTAAAACCTCTTCTGCAAAAGCACTTTCATAAAATTAGCTAAACGAATCCAAAAGCTGCTATTGGACCTCAAAAGCGCCTTTTGGCTTTTCAAAAGACATGCCAAACAGGCCCCAAGTATATCAAAATAGGCAAGAAAATTTGTCAACCCCAGCAATGCTCCAAAAACTATAGACAACAACCAACCTTATGCCTCAGACGGCGCACGAATTCTTCAAAATTTACGCGCCAAAGAATTTCTTTCTTTTTACCAGAAGCTGACAATTCTGCATCTGAGAAATCTTGCTTCCACTATTTAACCCAAAGAAATGGTAAATTAATAATGTTTTTTGAAAACGAAACTTTAAACAGAAAAAAAATACACCAACCTTCTCATCAAGTGTTGCAACATTGTGAGTTTCCATTCCCTTCTCCTCAGAGGCACCAGTCAGGGTATCAATTTCCATCAAGAATCTTATCGACTCCATTGGAGTAGCTTCTGCCAAGGCCCGCTGTTCTATGGTCTTTGGTGCTTCAGCAATCTGTTATCATGTCCAGAGAGCTATTATAATTAAATAATGCTAACCAGTGAAAATAATTAGATAGAATAAAGAAATCAAGAAAGCCAAAAAAAAAATAAAAAAGGGAAAAGAAATAAGCTGACTGATATCCAGTTGCAACTCTGGTCCCCTAACCCAACCCATGGTTACAACTTTTTTCTGAAGTACCACCAGAGATGGGAGTTAATATATCACGAAATCGAGTGATCTTTTCCCCAGATATCATGGTTGTCAATGAAAGCATCTAGATATAAACGTAGCTACTGGAAAAACTATGCTCCATCCCAAGTGAAATTTCTCAATAATCACTAAGAGCGCGTTTGAGAAGTGTTTATAAACGATAGATAGAAATGAGTGGTAGATAAATAGGTTGTATTTGTAGGTCCCTCAAAATGTGTGGATAAAAAGTGTCTTGAGGGTTTATAAATATGAGCCAAACACAGGCTAAGAAAGCATACAAACACATCTGAACTCCCAACACAATAATACATGAAGTATGGATGAAAGAATTCTAAGGAAGTCCATCTCATTACAGTTAGAAAATATGGAAAAGTGGGAAAAAAAATTGCAATAACAATTGCAGATTGATAGTGCATATATCTACTTTACTAAGCAAAAAATTTCTTCTTCAGTACACAAACCATATTAAACAAACAGCACTGTATGCTTGTTCCAAAAGCAACTACCTTAGCTGATTTGGTTCCCCTTCTCTTTGCTGGAGTTTCTTCTTCAGAAGAAGGTGCAAGAAATGGCTCAGGGGCAGGACAACGTTCAACTAAACGGGCACTCAGAAGTATACTAAAGCTTTCTTGCACAACATGTACATCAGAATTATCTGTGCAAATAATTAGAACATTTAGTGTAATAAAGTTGTTTAATGCATATCAGAGTGATGCAATTCCCCTGGCCCCCATATACCCACTCCCCAATAATAAAATGGCAAAAAGATGAGGCAGTTCCAAGATGAACATGAGAAGAGAAAGAAAATATATTTGAACTCTGGAAAATCATGTCATTATGATTGAGAATGTGTTACAGTACAAAAGACGAGGCAGTTTCAAGATGCAAAAAGGAATCTTTTCTTTCATTTAATCTGGGGGGTGGGCAGAGGAGAACACAGATGGTAAAGAAAAAATTTGGGCAGAAAATGTATTTTTTTAAAGGTGTCAAAAGGGGAATAATCTACAGTGAAACAAACAATAAATTCCATCTCAGTCACTTATCACATCAATTAAAAACTTTGCACTAAAAGTGACCAAATGCATACATATATATGTCTTCAAATTGAAAATGCCAATGCAGACAAGAAGATCCATGGATGTTGTAAAGACCATGAGAAAGGACTTGATTTCTTCTTTTTAGCGAAAGTTACAGCTTTAGATATGGCTTAAGGAAAAAAAAAAAAAAAGAAAGAAAGAAATGAAACTATCGAGCTGAAAGACTGGCTATTACTTTAGGCATTAACACAAGAAACTGTTTAGTTAATAAGAGGTCATCCACAGGGACAATTGTTTTGTAGCAAGAAAGTAAAGCGGTATCTGCCATTACGAAATTAGGACTCGAAACTATGATTTGTAAAATATCTGTTCAAAATTGAATTGTACATAATAACTAGCTCATCAACTTATTATCCAGATAATCATGAACAGTTTGCAATATAGAGGCCAAGAGGCTTACATTTACATTTTGCAAAGCATAAATAAAAAATAACATGCAAAAATATCCAAGCCCAAAACCATCAAACTGAACAATATTATGCTCAAGAAGCACCTAAAATGTATAATAACAGAAGTAACTTGACCTGGTGTCTGCTTATTCCTATCAATAATTTGATTAAGAGAAAGCCTTCCGTGTTGAAGCAAACCCTCAAAAATCCCTAGGCACTGCATGTACCAATTCATACTTCATCAAGAATAACTCCAATAAAATATTTTTGATAAATATATCAAAAATCAATTTCAACTTCAAGTATCACAAATATCCATGTAACCAAACAAACTAACAACAAAACCTCACATCTAACCCAAGCTCTTCAGAAACAATTTGCATGAACTTCGGGAACCTCATTTTGTGAATCACGTTGTCAAATAGAGCCATGTACTGCGTCACAATTTTCGGCGCCTCGCCAAATGCAACTAAAGTTCAAGTCACAGAAACTTCAAATTAACAAACAGAACTAACAAGGTCTACCCAATCAAATTCTGAGGCCAATGACACACCTTCTTGCTGAATGGAGAAGGCTTGGACGCAATTTTGGTGGATTAAAACGCGTAAACAGTTTACCACATTTTCTCTGCTGAGCTCTGTGAATCGAATTATTTGCATCAGAGTTAGGGTTCCTCTGCTGAGCAAACACTCACATACTTTCTGCAACAAAACAAAAACATAAGTAAATAATTAGACAGAGAAAGAGTGGTGAATTGATTAGTTATAGATTGCATAAAGTGAGTATTACAGAGCAAAAGTCGCCATAGGAAGAGGAAATCAAATAGGTGGCGAGTTTGATTCCGTATTGCGAGACCATGGCTGCTTGTAGAGAGACAGAGAGAGGAGAGAGGCGCGGAAAGTCGGTTTGGTTATATTGAAAAACCAAACAGAGCCAATTATTTCAGTGAAACCAAAACTAACCAAACTTAATCAGTCAGTTTGGGATTGACGCTTGGGCATATCTATGTGCTCTGCTAATGGAATGATGGATCACAGCTGCCACACCAGAAAAAATTATCAAATTACCAAAGATGGTGAGTCTAATTGTTGTTGGGTCTGCAGTCATTATTTCAAAATCTACAAAATTACACAATGCATTTTCCATATTCCCAATTGAGAAAGATTTTGCAAATAAAGAATAAGAGTAGGGTGAAAAATTAAGTGCTCATGGTGTTGTTCCTTACAAGTAACGGGCTCGGCGATAGAGGAGTGGTGGTGCAGCGCCTTTACAGCCAGTATTAGGAAACTCACCCAGTCCGGTATGCAGCCTGAGGCCGCCAGAGTGTGCAACGGCGAGAACTAGGTTCACTTCAATCGGCGAGCGTTTGAGTCGATTTTGATTTTGGTTTGGGCTGTGCTAGGTGTACATGAGTGTCAGCCCTTAAATTGCGGACCCCACCTCTTTGTGAGAGGGCTGTGCAGCTGAGCGTACACTTCTTGATTTTAGATTTTCATTTTCACAAATCATATCATAAGCTTAACTTTTCAAACATTAGGTTTTTCATATTTTATTAAATATTAATTATANCCCACCTCTTTGTGAGAGGGCTGTGCAGCTGAGCGTACACTTCTTGATTTTAGATTTTCATTTTCACAAATCATATCATAAGCTTAACTTTTCAAACATTAGGTTTTTCATATTTTATTAAATATTAATTATATATTTTTCATCATAATTAAAATAATCCTAATTAAATCTAAAATTCATTCCTTCCTCCCGTCCATCTCTCTCCTCTCCGTCAATCTTCTCTCCTCCTTGTATTTATGCCGCCGCCACGACCTTTCTTCCCCTCACTGTCTCTCACCGTTCATTTCCCCCTCCACCACTGTGTCTCACATGACAAAGCTCGAAGCGGCGACAGCGCAGCTCCGTTTATCTGTCTTATCTCCCTCACTGTGCTGTCGCAGCGCAGATCTGTCAGATCTTTTTTTTTTTTAGTTTTCGAGTTTAATTTATCGGATGGTTGTGATGGTTGTTTGTCTGATTTTTTGTCGATGGTTGCATATCTGTGGTGTTTTTTTCGGAACGGTGTTGTTGGGTGTGTGTGCTTGCGTGGGTGTAGTGGTTGTATGTTTGATTTTTGTCGGTGTTTGCTGTGGTGGTTTTT
>CAIGRT010074938.1:0-12072 GCA_903798405.1 Fraxinus platypoda | reverse complement strand
TTTTAATCACATTCTCCAAAAATTCTTGCAAACTTTATTCTCAGAAAATCAACCCATAATTAATTGGTTGGATAAACCTCCCATTCTTGCAAACTGTGGAATCACTACAAAGTCGAAGGGTCGAGACAACTAGTGACGTGCAATATATATAGATAAAAGAAAATATTGCTCTCTTTTAACTTATTTGAATGAGTAATGCTAGATGTACACTCCCCACACATGNAAATATTGCTCTCTTTTAACTTATTTGAATGAGTAATGCTAGATGTACACTCCCCACACATGAGCGGTGGGTCCGCAATTTTAAAAATCACTGGCCCCACCCTCCATATGAGGGGAATGTCAAACTTCTTGTACACAAAAGTGTACAACAAGAATTATCCTATTTGAATCACTCGGGAATTTTTATCTAAAGTTCAAGGTTTAGATCTCAGTTACAGATTGGGCTACCGAAGAACAGCCATCAAGGTAAATCAGATCATGTTTTACAACAAATCATCCAGCGAGGGAAAAAAACCAAGTGACTTCAAACTCACCAATATGTACATAAGAGTTGAAAAAACTGCTCGCGTTAGTGGCTACAGTTCTTAATCTTTCAAATCGAGGCCACAAGCCAAAACATTACATAAGATGATATGGCTAGAAGAAACCAGGAGACGAAAGCAAATGCTATTGAAATTGGGAACAAATTGCAAGAGAATTTGGTATATGCTTTGCACATCTCTGTGTCTTTAGTAAACAAAACCATGACACCAGCTGAGGAGCATGCAGCCGCAAGGGATAGAGTTGCTATTACCTGCATCATAAATTACATCTTTTAATCTCATTACAAGTTTGCATACAATTGAATATAAAGTAGCTTAGCATTTTGAAAGACAAAGTATTGTTATTGCACAAGTTCAGTTGAAGTTCATCATCAAAAGAAAGATTCTCACTAGGCATACTTAACGACTAACAGCAACTTGAATCATGTGACATTAATTTATATCAAAGCCAAAAACTGTCATTTCTTGTGGCTGTGTCTTATTGGACAAGGAGACTGCTTAATAATTGAGAGACTATAGATAGGATATTCAAAGACTCACAAATTCAACAAAAACTACTACCATTAGTCTTCCCACCTAAAAAAACAGAGATTTCAACCACAAGAATTTTGGTCATTTTCAACACCGTAGCTTTTAAAAAGTTGACTTCAATAATCAAATATAATTATATCAGAGAAAATAAGCTGATAAATATGTGAAAATTAGTACAAGTTCTTAAAAATTATCTTGTATAAGACTAGTTTGTCCTCCTAAGAGGCAAAGATAATGCTAACTTCAGCAAATAATGGTTCACCAGAGCAAATGAACATACATTCATATTCAATACAATAACTTTCCTTAGCAATCTCCTAAGTGACATTCCTGATATTCATTAATATCATGCTTGATGAGATATATATGTTCATTCATGCAAGTAATGATAAAATTAAGCTCAAGAGAGATATTAAGTACCCAGTCACCAACGACGAACAGGCTCATAATGATATGATTATGCAGGTCTTTGTTGAACCTCAAAGCATGCATGTCGAGGCAGGCAAGTGCAAAACTCCACAAAACCTGAAGCCCCATTGATGCAATTAAGTAGCTGGAACAAAGATGTATAACAATTAGAAGGAGCACTGTGATGTTGAAAGTAAAATCATTCTTAGAACAGAAGCAAGGGTATTCACAGATAGAAGACATTGAACAATCAGAATGTTAGGATTATTGGTTTAAACATTACATCAGCAGCCAAGATCACCCCATATGCTTTCATAAGAACAAAGTACTTCTGAAAGGCTCTAAAATACAACATTGATGGACTATAACTAAATCAGCCAGTCTTAATTAATAATACTAGAATCAAAGGGGCTGCACTAAGCTAACCAAATGAGACATTGACGATGTCATTCCACCTAACCCCACAGCTACCCACTCCACCCCAAAACTTTCTCAAAAAGAACAAGAAAAAAAGGTGAAACCATATAAAGATGAAAGAGTCTAGGAACGAAGTCTATTTGAATAACAGCGGCACATTCATTCATTCAAAATATTATGGGAAGAACCTATGGCTGAATGTATGAGTCAAACTTAATTAAGGTAAAATAAACAATCACAATTGCGCTCTGAAGACTCTAGCTCCGGCTCTCATAGGTATTTGGTCCTCAAGGATTTTGATTGACCACATCCTCACTTTTGGCATGCATTAAACTGTGATGAAAAAAAGCCCTATGTTTTTGGATATTATAATCTCTACAGTTCCCTCTGGCTCAATCAACCGTTCCAATACACAGTATTTAGTAATTTTCCAAAAGGAAGATATTTGCATTTCCCCAGTTTCTTCTTTCAGAATGTGCTTGATCTTGTTTCCTTTAAATGGAACTGATCAAAATGCACATGGACCCAAATATGATGAAAAGTGAAACCCATCACAATTCCCGCAATCAAAGACAAGAATAAAAAGGAAAAACGAAATAGTGTGGAAAAAATAAAAATACCAAAACGCAGTAACAGTAGAAAAGCCAGAGGCAGAGGTCATCACTCCAATTGAAGCTGTTGAAAATAAGCACTGTCCTATCCTTAATATCAGACCACTCGCTTTCCCAGGACTCCCAAAGGGTTTCTTCATCTCCCCGTATATCAGTGTGTGTATATTTGGTAAAGATTGAATTTTCAAGAGATAGGTCTCTTTTCCCAATGAAAATGGGAAAGTGGGATGCTCTCAGATTGTCCCAACATTCTCATGAGATTCAAATGAAATTTGTTTTGGTTGAGTGGAGTGTGACTTACCAATGGGTTAATATTGACAGGGAGCGTGACTTAATTGAAAGAAGAACAACAATATATGTACAGAAGAAAAAAAATCAGAAATTATACAGAAAACACACATGGGGTGGGCCCCATTTTTTAAAAACAATATTTAACTCACAAGGGGCCCACCCCCATGTGAGTATCTGTAGAATTTCTGGAAATTTTTTTCTGTACATTCAGAAAATTTCAAGAAAGAAAACTAAAAGTCAAGCGACTATTCTTATACAGAAAAAAGTTAGATGACTAAAGGGAAACAAAATGTTTCCTCCAGAAATAATGATAAAAACCTGTTTTGAGCCTCGTTATTCTCCCAGCATTTTAAATAGTATTTTGATAGAAAATATGTGGTTAAAAAATAAGGAAAAAAATTGAATTTGCATGTAATATTATTTTTTTTGAAGAATGTGATTGAAAATAAGAGAGAAAATTGTATTTTAAAAGAATGAGTATCAAATATTGATTAAGTGGGTGTTTGATGGAGATTAAAATTAGATTTTTAGTAAATTGTGATAGAAGTTTTTGAAATGTGTGGTTGAAAAGTTGTGGGACCCATTAAAGATGTGGTTTATGTTGATTGTTTGACTTTGACTTAAATTAAAATCAGATTTTAAACGGGCCTAAATAAATAAATATATGGAACTATAAAATAATCCAAATTGGACCGTGCTACGTGTACATTGAGTTTGACACGTTGATTTACATCTTCGTGAGTTGGCATATTTTGGTACATTGATCTTTGACACACATTTTCCAATCAATTGTTAGATTTATGACATATAAGGGGTGTTAATGAAGGTGCATATTTTGTGTGTATAAATAGTTTAATCCAATTTACAAATATGAATCTGTATATGGAATTCAAAGAAAACGTCTATTATCCTTGGAATTCTTCGAAATGTCATGGAATTCAAAGAAAAAGTCTATTGTCCTTAGAACTTCATATTTGTAATTAGGTATTTCATCGTTTCTGGATTCAAATTTGCACAAAAACAAAAAGCTCGATTGGTATGGTCAACTATTCGGTCATTCATATCTGAACTGTAATACAAGTTCCACACCTAGATAAATGGCTAAAACAAGAAACTCAGATAAATCAGTAGGGCTTTACCTATTAGGATAATTTACGAAAGATTGGTCATATTCACACCACATTTTTTTTTTATATAAATACACTACACTTTAATTATACTAAAAGTCATTAACCTTTATTCATTATCAAATTTATATTCATAACCTTTTTCTTCACCACATTCTTATTTTTAACGTTTAATTGTCAAAAATCTCGTTCTTAATTATGATTTCGTATAAAAATATTGTTAACATGCTTTAAATGAAGTTCAAATGCTTAATAGCATTTTTGCATTATTATTTTGCTAATTTAAAAATATAATGAGCAAATGAGTCTTTTTACTTTTTCTTAAAGAAAATTTTGTAGAAAAAACAGAATCACGAACAATTTAAGTTAATTTGAAAATAAGAATGAGAAGAAAAAAGTTTGATACATAAATGTGATGTGTAAAGATTATGAATATTTCATACAATTAAAATGGACAAAATGACCAAGCCAAATCAAACCAACCCAAATTAAGCGGTTTAATTCGATTTTATAAAAAAAATTATTAGTTATGATTCTTAGAACTAAGAACCATTTGGTTATAGTTATGGCTCGGTTCTAGTTCTAGAACTAAGAACCGAACTCAATGTTTAAATTGAAATTGATCTCCTAAGCACCGATTGCTTAACTTAAGCACCAGTGACGTGCCACACTACAACAGGTGATGTAATCAACCATTATTTTTCACCAACCATTGTGGTGCTTAGCTTATACATATATACAAATTAGTGAATCACAATTCTCACCAAACAATTCAAAATCCAATTGAAAGTCATGACAAAAAGTTATGTATCTTCGACTTCTCATTTCTCAATGTGGACAATCGAGACCAGACTTAAAATCATTTATCATTTTCTCTCCTTTTCAATTTATGAATCAACTCTCACATGGAGACCAACAACTATTGCTTGCTGTCTACCATCGCGCTCAACCACCAATACCGCATAGGTTCTGAAATTGAAGTCTCAACCTTCGATTATTTTTTCTCAATTAGTAATTCGATTATTTTTTCTCGATCAGTAATTGAACTATAACCAAACCAAACCAGAACCGAGTGGTTTGGTTCTATATCTTAAAAAAAACTATTTGATTCCATTATCAAAAAACATTTTCATGGTTTAATTTGATTTTCTTGGAACCAAAATCAAATGGTATCATGTTCACCCTTAGTATGAATATACTTAGCCTTTAAGAGAATGTTAGATTACTCAAGTAGAGAAACTAGTATCAAACAAGTTTGTAAGCAGCTCTAGTTGAGATAGGTAGAGCAAACAATTTTAAAATTCTAATCAATGTAAGCTCTAGTAGTTATTTTTGAAACAACTACTAGAATGGATTGGTCATTGATAAATGTTTTTTGCACAATTATTTAATACCTAAATATGTTTTTTATTGATGAAAATAGCGGATATTGACTCACAATTGTGTAATTTTGGCTTTTGTAGGTCATAAATCCCAAATTGAAAGAGAATAAGGCAAAAAGAAGAGAAAATTGACCAAATTTGAGGGCTTCTTGTGCAATTATATGGAGAACTAAATTGGACAAAAGAAAAGAAGAAAGTTTGCGCGCGCGGGAGAGGGCTCTTTTGATTTACCAAGACCAAAATGGTCTTACGGCGCGCGCGAAGAATGCCCACGTGCGCGCCGCTTTTCTGCCAAGACCCGTTTGTTGTCGTCATGGGCTTCTTTTGCAATTTGTCGGGTACGGTTTTTAGCCTTTTAAATACTATTTTTCAGTCACATTAACCCAATTCTTCATCTTTTCATTTTTCTTTACACTCTTGGAAGAAAAGAGGAGCAAGATCTAGGGCACAAGAAGGAAAAGAAATTAAAGAAATTTGAGAGATTTTTGGGGAAAATAAAAACCAAACCAAAACTCATTTCAGAATCCAGCCAGGGAAGGATTTACATTTTGTATTGTATTTTATCCATTATTTTTCTAAGAAGTTGCAATTTATTTCTCTAACTTTGCTCCTTTTTTATCATATATATAAAATGGGCTAAGTTCTCGTGGCATGATTTATAATGGAAACTTAACCTAACTTGATTAATTTCATTATTTGCTTTTTAATGTTAAAATGTTTATTTTCATGTGTATTTCGTGCATTCTCATTTTATATGGCCACTGAATGATCTTGTTTCATGATTTGTGCATCGTTTGAGAGAAGATTGTACATTTTATATCAAATAGCAAATACCTTATGTTCATGTAGGAGATAGAGATATACCCTTAATCTTGGGTGACCCATTGAGCTATTTTTACAAAAAATTAATACAATTGTTTGGCTTTAAACCGATATAGAGATATAGAAAGTTAAATTAATCAATTATGATTAATTTCGCTCAAGAGATGTAATTAGTTAAACGAAAAATCGGGTTTAACATTGTAAGTGAATAATTTGTTAATTAGCTCGTAGAAAAATTAATTAGGCGACGGTTAAGCGAAACCATGAATTCGAACCACGTTTTCCTATCCAAAATATTTATGTTTTCTTATTTTGTAAAATTTTAGTTATTTTTTCATTATTTTCATATCCTATTATTAAATGTATGTGATTCCTTATTAGAATTAAATTAATTAAAATTGTGTAATCGAAAGTAAATATTTCTCGAGGGGTCAACAATTCGAATTCAAAAAGTTCACTTTATTACTTGAACGCGATTCGTGCACTTGCGATTTGCATTTTCATAGTTAACAGTCTTCACTATTATTCATTTCCTCATCATACAATCACACATTTACATTTCCAATCTCGATACTGCTTTTTCAGATATAAAGATTTTGATTTGTAAGTATGCTTGAAAATATGAAACCAGCTTCTTTCTTTGGATAATTTCATTGAGCATTGTTAACCATTTTACCAAAATAAAGCAAAAAAATATTTTCTGCATTACAATTGACAAACAGCATTAACTTTGTAAGTTTCAAGTGTCCTGTTACCAAAATTCTTTCACGCAAGGTCAGAATTCTATAAAAATCTCAATATGAAAGTAGGTGGAAGTCTGCAAACTTTCATGAATTCTGTATAAATATATAAAAGCCAATAAAAGTCTAAGAAAAGTTGTCACTAAAATGTCTTTAAAAGTCTAAATTGAATGCATCCAATGCTATATGTACATCAAGTTTGATGTCATATGAGTCGATAAATTTCTGTAAATTGATTTTAACAATATTTTTTCCATTTAATGGTCAAATTTCCTATATAGGGGATGTCAAACCTAATGTCAACAATCGATGTATAAGTAGCATAATTCAAAAACTAAGGGGGATGTTCACTTTGTCGTTTTCATCCTGTTTTCTATTTGCTGTTTTCAATTTTCAAAACAGTAAAAACACGTTTACTTACCTATTTTCAAAAAAGAATTTCAAAAAACGAGTTTAAAAATTTACAAAGAAAATCGAAAACGTCAAAAACGTCGTTTTGAGTGTTTTTAGTTAAGACCAAGTCAAAATTTTCAAAACACGTTTTGGCTGTTTTCAGTTACGCTACCAACAAAAACCACCACACTCAACCCCCGTCGCACCGCTAAACCACCATCGGCAACGTTACGACCCAAAATCACCGCCACTGCCACAACCACAATAGTAAAAGAAGCCGACGTCACGACCCAAAACCACCGCCACCGCCACAACAACAGAAGAAGTCGGCGACGCCGCATCCAACCACCGCACCCAAACCAACCATCGCATAAAAAAACAAAAAAAAAGGGACGAAGAAGTCGGCGATCGCAGGGAGCGACGCTCGCTGCTCGTCGCGACACCTCCGCCGTGGTCTTCTGCGCCGGCAGCCTTGCGAGGGAGACAACAGAGAGGAGGGGAAGAAGATAACAAATTTTCCAATTTTTTATTTTTGAAAATAATTTTTCAAAATGACAAAAAGAACACATTTTCAACAATCTCAAAATAGATACTCAAAATACGAAACTCAAAATGAATTCAAAATTCAAAATGAAAAACTGAAACACGAAAAGAACAACCCCTAAGCCTTTGTTTGAGCTCCATTATAATTAGTGTTTGAGAAAAAATGTATTTTGTAATAGTGATTTTTTGAAAAAAAGAAGGAAAAATTTTGAGTTTACGTGTAATATTATTTTATAGAAAAATACGTGATTAAAAAAAAGTGAAAGAAAAATGTATTTTGAAATTAACGAAGTGGAAAAGAATGGTGTTAAATGGAATTCCACGATAAGAAATGATAACAAAAAATTAATATTTGTGAAATTAATATCATTAATACCCCATCTCGTGGTTTCCCCCAAAAATATATAAAAGCCCCTTCTAAAACCCTAAATACCATAAGCCTCCCCCTTCAGCAAAACCCCTTTTTCGTTTCGAGGCCTGAAAGACCTCAATCTCACTCAACAAAAATGGCACTCGCTAACGCAATCCGGAGAACAGTTTCACGAGTTGTACCTTTGACCATCCGGGCTTCATCTGGAAGTCGAAGGTACCACCACCACTGCTCTGCCCTCTTTGACGCTGTCCAAACCCATGGCGATCTCTCTCGAAAGTTGATCCCGAGGTCGTTTTCGGTTTCCATTCATCACTATTCCACTAAAAGGCCGAGTTCCGATGAGTCACTCCTCCGAGTCATCGAGTCCGAGATTCAATGTGCCCAGGAGTCCGAGGATAATGACGAGGTTTTATTTCTTTTATTTATTTAACATTTTCATTTAAATAACTTGTCTTTGTTATGTGTATATTGCTAGAAAATGAGGGACTGAAGATTTTTCTTGAAATTTTATTTAATCTATAATTTTTCAAATGATGCTTTGAAAATGGTTTCGAATGACTTGTGAATTTTATTTAGTTTGTATGAATTTGTTGTATAATAGATTGCAGTATTGGTATTTTAATTTCTATGTACAGGAATTAATATATAATGCACATTTCTTAATAAATAAGGGATATATTTTGTTGTTTGGTCATATTGGGAGATATTTTGTATGTACGATTTTGGTAACATGATGTCAAATTAGAGCACGGATTGCTGACTTTTGCTAGAAAATGTTGGAAAATGAAAGAAATGATATTCTGCAATTTATTTTGATATTTTATTCTCTATAGTTTCTCTTATTATGTTTGGAAAATGGATTTTGCTAGTATGATTTTATTCAAAAATCTCTGCTGCATTCCCTTAGTTACCTTAAATAGAAACGAAGGGTTATTGATTTTGTGCATCGATTAGATTTCTGTTTGTTAACGCGGCATTTTGTAGTTTTATTGTAGTTGATTATTATTCATTATCTATTATGCCACTTGAAGCCTTTCTAATAACATTTGTGTATATACCAAATTTTTTTCATTGATCATGTGTCCAAACTCTATTTTGGGTAATAATGATTTGTCTTATAGGTTGTGGAGGTGCCCAAGGGTTTTCCTTTTGCAATTGAAGACCATCCCGGACAACAAACCATAACTCTAACTAGAGAATATCAGGGTGAAACTATCAGTGTCGAAGTTCACATGCCTGACCTTGTAACTGGTGAGGAGAATGATGATGACAATGACAATAACGATGAAGAAAGAGCCCCTCAATCGAGTATACCACTTGTCGTCAGAGTTTCCAAGAAGAATGGACCCTGTTTAGAGTTTGGATGTACGGCTTACCCAGATGAGATTGCAATCGACAGCTTGTCTGTTAAGGAACCCGAAAACTCGGAAGATCAAATAGCATACGAAGGACCTGATTTCACGTTAGTATCTAAATATCTTTGTCTGTGTATCCTGTTTATGTTATCTCTGTGTGCTCTGTTTTTCTCTTCGAAAAAATATGCAAATGGTGCGTTTTTCTCTCTCAGGGACTTGGATGAAAATCTGCAGAAGGCTTTTCACAAGTATCTAGAGATAAGAGGAATCAAGCCCAGCACAACCAATTTCTTGCATGAGTACATGATTGGCAAAGACAGCAAAGAATACGTTACTTGGCTAACGAACCTCAAAAAGTTCGTCGAGGCATGAACAGCAAGTATTTAGACAATTTTGATGGAACTGTTTTCAAAAACTAGTTTAATTATCTTTACTACTATTTATGTGATTCTGCACTTTAGAGAACTTTATGTTAAGCATTCATTTACCTGAATGATGTGGCAATGCTTGTGTGTTCTGTAATACCCAATATGGTGATGTTAATAGCTAAAGGTCATTTAGGTGCAGTTTGCTATGCGGATTCATTCTCATGTTTTGGATGGTTTCCTAAAATATCTATTTGCAAGTTGAGTACCAGTTTTATGGCCGAAGCTTCTCTCGTAGGCAGAAGAGCAAGTAGGTGGTCAGTATTTCATTTGAAATAAGAGGATTTATGACCTTTAAATCTTGTAGGAGTTGGATGTTCTCGTCGATTGGAGAGGGGAGTTCCGGGACAGCCCCCAGATTTGAAAGTTAAGCCCTATCTTATAGTATATTTTCCTTCTCTACGGTAACTTTATCTTTGTGTAGTAACTAGATAGTAAGTCAGTAGCGAGTCAACTGAAGAAAATGCTAACTCGCCGCTTTCCCAAAAAGCGGCCTGCCTTTCTTCATCTATGCCAAGTCTTGTTAGTTCGCTAAGTAGACTCACTCTATCGAGTCGAGGGGCAACAAAGGCGATTGGCTCTCTCTTTCTTTCCATTTTTAAGAGATCAGTCCCTCGAGATCGTGATTTAGTTCTTTCCTTCTATTTAAGTTAAGAAGGCGAATTTCCTTCCACCCCTTGCTAAAGCATATTGCGGGCCAATAAAGATGACAGTTCGGCAGGTGACTCTTGCCTCACATCTCGTTTCCTTCTTCTATTTTTCTGATACACCATTAGACTTCTCAAGCATTTTATTTGCTTCAGATACGAAATGTCGATGCAGGAACTCTTGATTTCAATATTCAAACTTTCATACCACATTATTTTGTCTTCCGTTTGATGACATAATTATGTCTTTTCCTCCATAGTCTCATTTTTGTTTGATCATTAACAAGTCTAATAATTATTAGTATATAAAAGTTTAGGTAAAAGAAAATAATAATTTAGATATTAAGAAGAAACGTATAACCTCACCACAGCTCTCCAAGCTGCAGTCCACCCCTGGGCACTGACTGCTCCACCGCCACGTCACATTCTGCCCGCAGTGTCCCTTAAAGAATACCATAATTATGCAAGTAACTTTCATCGCTTCTTTTTGGTCTCTTCCGTTCTTTTCTGCTAGGTATCCTCCCTTATCCTTTACCTGAAAGACGATTTATTGAACAATTGTTTTGTAATTTGAGCTATACGTCAAATTACGCTATATTCAAAGGTGAATTACTAGCATAAAAATTGCACTTGCATGTATTAACTGTAGCCACTTTTCTTTCCTAGTTGCACTATTAAAGGCCCGTTCTCTTTGCTGTTTTCAGGTCATTTTCAGATTTCAATTTTCGAAAACACTGACACGTTTACCTACCTATTTTCATAAACGAATTTCAAAAAATGAGTTTAAAATTTACAAAGAAAATGAAAAATGCCAAAAAAGTCGTTTTGATTGTTTTCAGTTAAAAACAAGCTAAAACTTCATTTTTTTTTTTAATTTTAGAAAACAATTTTTCAAAATGACAAAAAGAACACATTTTCAACAATCTCAAAATGGACACTCAAAACACAAAACTCAAAATGAATTCAAAACCGAAAACTAAAAATTCAAACACGAAGAGAACAGCCCGTAAATGTTCAAGGCCGTCGAAGAGAACAACCCCTAAGTTATTTTTTGTTTTGTTATATTTCATTATTTTGGAAGATGGGGTAAATTGGATTTTTCGATTCTAGTTATTAAATCTGAAAATTGATTATGTCCAATCAGTTGGGTTCAAAATGGCTGCCTTTTTTGTATGTTTCAGTAAAATTATATTAGAAGTCTAGTATACATTAATGTCACCATGAAATGAGGTCGAAACAAAACGAGTTATAGAAACTTATCCATTGTTTAACATTTGAATCCAACAAATTAAAAGATGCAACTGTGGACAACTTTATTTTATCACCAGGAATAAAATAACAAGAATTAGTCTGAAAATTCAATTGTTATAAAAGCATTACAAGTTTATTGAAGTGTAATGGTAGGCTTCTCACACCTGAAAAATGTCGCACTCTATCCAAACGATTTGAACTTCATTCTTAT
>CAIGRT010074933.1:0-10024 GCA_903798405.1 Fraxinus platypoda | reverse complement strand
AAAAAAAAAAGCTAAGAAAAGCTTTAAAAAAAAATTGACGAGCCACGAGCTCGAGCCGGCTCGGCCCATTGACATCTCTAAGTGGAGTCCCACTTAAACATATCAAATAAAATGAAGATGTTTTTTTTAAATTCATTTGACAAGTTCATGTATATGTTTGCTCTCACCTAAATAAATTGGTGCTAGATAACATTATTCGTAGTTCAAAGTCACCTCATTTTGCTGGTGGAAAATGACATGGCCTAATCAACATTAACTCAAAACTTTCATTGGTTGTGGCCGGGTGGGGGTGAGAGTGGGGTTGGACGTGGGTGGTGATGGCAGAGGTAGGGGTGGTGGTGTAGGTGAAGAAGATTCAAATTTCTTTTTTCGATATTTTTGTTTATCAATTATTAACTAATTTTTATTTTGGTAGTTTTAAGTGAAAAAATGTCAAGATGCATTTTTGCCCTTATTAATATACTTTATAAATGGTTTATAATATGATCAATCTACTTTTTATTCATACATTTTGTGAAACTCATTATTTTTTGTTTTTTGAATCTGAAACTCATTATTAACCATTAATTTCTATCTATTTATAATTTAAACAATTTATAAGCATTTCCCAAGCATGCTTGCTTGGCTAACCTCGATTCTTTTTTTATGACACCAACCACAACTTCATTAAATCAAATAATCGCGAACATCGTGAGAAATAGAAGTTGAAACATAATCAACCCAACAGAATTAACTTAAGAATAGATAGCAATGTTCCCCGAATCTAGGAACAAAACGACATGAACCACAGTTCACTTCTTGTAACAGACGCACTACCCGAAGAGAGTCACAATCTCAATAGAGATGTTCGAGTCCACTGGATTTGTCCAGCCTCAGCCCCCGCCTTTGCACTAGAGCTTAAAGTTGAAATTTGTATTATTTCATGGTGTTAATCTTGTATTTAGACCAATGTACTCCTATGGCATTGTGTTTGAAAGTTATAATTTCTATGCAGCTAAAATCATGGTTTGAAATCATATTCAACTGCAAAAAATGGTTCAATTCAGTTTGATTGCCGAAATTTGAAATTGTTTGATCGGCCTCGAAATTTTTCCATACAATTTGGTTTGAAAAGAGACTAAAACCTGCGTGTTTGCCCCTTGGAAATATTTGCACCGATGAAAAAGAAAGGCAAAAATCCATCTCATTAACGAAGCTTTCTTTGCTAATGAAATTCTTGTAGCACGAGAGGAATGACGATTCAAGACGTCAAAACCAGTTTTACAAATACTTGAACGCCGTTGCCTAGATAATAACTCCTTTATTCAGATTGGTACCCAAACAAATGTGCATAACAAACCAGAAATCAAATTGCGCATTCTTCTATTAAGTAAATCAACACTCCAAGACGAGAGGTCATAACTCTTAACCTAGACATAATCAATTATGGAAAAAAATTTGAAGACAAAAATTTCATTTCATCATATTCTGTTGCAAAGAGAATTACAACCCCCAAGAACAAGTTGATACGAACCATCTTGCAAAAGAGTTGCTGAAATGGCATGTTCTTCGTGCTGCCTGGCTAGAAATTTTGAGTTCCTAACCCCATCCACTTGGACATTAAAGGATCAAACACAAAATGATCACGTACAACAGCCAAATAATGACTTGGCAGGTTGCAAAAGTAAAATATGGCCAATGGGAGGTCAAGTCGAAAACCATCTCAACTATGTCTACGATCAAGACAGAATTCACAAGATAACAAGCAATAGTATGATCAGATCAAAACATGACGTTTGTTTATAACTACATAACAATATAAGTTATCCTTTCGAAAGGATTCAGAAAAGTGGAATACAGCCTAATGCAAGTTAAACACATCATAAAGTGTCGATCAAAATATGCTTCACCCACAAAAGCTTAACAAAGATAATAGTTCTGTGATGAGAGAGAATATATTCAACTAACATGAACTTGCAGAACACAGTGCATATATCAAACAGTTCCTGAACAATGCAGAAAGTATTTAAAACAGGAGAAGAATATGCTACCATTTCTGATGTACAAAGTGATTATACTAAAAATAACCTTCAGTATGAGAAAAAATACGGAGATTAGCCTCACGAACAGAGCTGAAAATTCCCTATCTGGAGATTCATACTAAGTGCATGTTTGGCAAAGCTTACAATTGCTTATAAGTTGGTCAAACCCTATTATTATCCACAAATTCAACCAGCAACTTTTACCAACTTTTTAGCCACACTGCTTATAAGCACTTGAAAAGCTTAGTAAGCAAGCTATAAAAAGCAAGTACTGTACAATGGTGAATTGTCGTATCCCTCGGCTAAAAAATTATAGATATATAATAACTACTTCATCAAAGAGTTGATCCTAATTCTGAGAATCACCGGTAACAAATTATTCAACGCGCCAGGGTGTCACAATCAAATTTGACTAACGTGAAAATGTTCTTCTGCAGCTCAGGTGACCTTTCATAAACTTCTATTAGCCCTCTACGGCACTCAAAATATTTTATTTTAGGGACAACAAGATTTCAGGTATTCTGAGCTTTTAAACAAGACAATAATAATATCAAACATGATTGCGCCACACAAACAGTAAGTTCACCAAAAACCATGTCCTATGTCCTCACCTGTCATCTGACGAACCATAATTATAGATAACTCAGTCAAAAACTAATATACAAATCACCAATGCAAACAGCTTTGGGGGATTTAAACTTCATTTCACGTAAAACTTGGTATACTTTCTTAAGCACCGAAAGAAATTATTCTGAGGATAAAGCACCATACAGTACATATACATGCTGCGTACTACGGATGGTGGAAACAACTGCACAAGACAGTAAATCACCTCAACAACCCACTGCCACCAATAACTGAAGAGGTGGGACCCTACTAAATCACTTGCAGGCACAACACGAGATATTGAAAAGCTGATTGCTATCATTAGCTGGTCAATTTTGATTTTTTTCTAATGCTTTTGGCCAGCGAAGAAAGTCCAGAAGAACAAAGTCATTTATCTTATTAATTCAAATGTGCAAAATGCAAAATCCCGTCTTGAAAAAATGTCATCCCAAGGATTCAAGTTTAGAACATCCACCTAACTTCTTGTTAAACATAAAACAAGTAAAGCAAACTTGACTCATGTCTAATATTTGTAAAAGAAGGTCAATCCACAATTGCTTAATCATCAAGGAATATAAAGAAAACTTGTCGGAAGCATAATAGACACCCTTTGCCAACTTATTCCCAGCGTCTTCGAATTATCGAGGGTAGAACCTTGAAAAAAGTGGATAATAAAATTACTTCTAACTTCAAAGATCTCACTCATCCTAAAAAATCCACCTGGTAATGGAGACATTGATCCTCAAGTAAATGCAACATAGAGCGTGCAGTGTTTTCCATTATATTCACCCTCTGAAGCAAATGTTATACCACCCCTTTTACAAGCAATCAAGGAGATAGCACTAGGAAACATGCATTTAAAGGTAACGTATATTGAAGAAGTCTATTAACCTCAGAAAAACTCAAGAGTTCCCTTACAGCAGAGAAGTACCAAGATGATAAAATATCCTAAATACAGATCCTTAGATGGTCTGCTGCAATGCACCAGTACTACTAAAATTTGTACACGAGTTTCTTCTCTTCCAACCCCATAGAGGCTTTATACTTATACAATGTTTCATCTGAAACTTGAGTATGATAATTCACAACCCTCAAATAATTTTAAATACTGTAGAAGCCTCTTCTCTATTCCAATCTCTGCCATAGACAAATCAAAAGTAACGACAATGCTCCTTTTCCATCAAGCACAGCTCTTATCGCCGAGAAATGTCATCTATGACTTTGGGCAATCGTGATTTAGACGAACACAATTCAAAGGTAAAATAACAAAGCTTCCATTTGCCTTATTTAGACAAACTATTTCAGCAAGATTATATGAAACAACAAAAGGGCATACCTCAATAATATGATCCGGAGCCACCACTTCCCATATAGCTACTACCACCCATGCTTCGTCCAGAGTAGAGCGATGAGTAGGAGCGGCCACCAACCTAAAGTTCCAGAATCAAGTATGCATTAGTAAGTACATGAAAACAATACAACCTCTGAAGAGAAGTAATATCATAAATAATAAACGTACATCACTTCCTCGGGACATGTAATCGCTACCATAGTTTGATGAGTACATCCCACTAACATCACTACCACCATAAGAGCCTGCAGTGACGCCAGCACACATGTCAAGTGAATGACCACCCATGCATAACAAATATCAGAAGGGATTAATCTTTCTTCCTTTAAAATATGAGATCAAAAGCAGTTCATCCAAATCAATAAACTTGTAAATTTACAACACAGAATTTACCTCCACCATAGCTCATTCCTTGACGACTATCGTATAGCCCGTGAGAATCTTGACTGGAGAGGGACCTTTGGCTACCATCATATCCTAGATTTGACCTACCAAGCCTGCAAATCATATGAGAAAGCCCATACGAAAATGCCGAAGTTAAAAACAAGGGCACAGGATCCAAGAGATTACATTTATGTTTTACAAACATATACATGACAACAGACCTATCACTGTAAGCATCAGAAGCATATTGAGAAGCGCTTCCACCAAAATCATAATCCAAACGAGCACGCAAATGGCGAACTCCTGCCTCAGCATAGCGAGGAGGAACATCGTCCTTGCATGCATAGACAATGTCAGTTTTCACATTGAAGATTTCACAAAAGTTTTAAAAGATTGAAATTGAAAACGGCATTATACAGAAATATGTTCCAAAAGATAAATTACCACTGCAGCATACGGATGTTTTGACCCAGATACAGAATCATATTCACGCCCTCGTCCCTCGCGGTAAGTTGGAGGTGGCCTTTCATACCTTTGGCTGTAAGTATCATCAACATAAGAACTTCTTGCGGCAGGGCGAGATGTACCACCTCTCGGCAAATCAGGGTAACTGGATCCACGAGGAGAATAGTCGTCCCTATATGACGAGAGTCTAGCCGGTGGAACTCTAGAATTATAGTCTGTGGCAGCCATGCTCCTAGGAGGAAGCTCCTCACGGCGACCATAGTCCCTCTTCAAACCGCTCTTGGGATAAACTGAAACTGTAAAGAAAAAAAAATTGTCGACGCTGCAATTGAAGTATACAGCTGAATGGAACTTAAAAAGATAAATACCAGGTGGTCTCCTGTCATAGGACCTCGGTAACGGAGCCGGTGGTCTAGTCCTAGGAGGCATTGTCATAACTGGTCGTCTATCACGTATAGTGGCAGGCCTTTTAAAACCACGATCAACTATGGGTGGCAGACGTGCTCCATAGCCTCTTGTCCCACGGAGGGGGATACTATGCGGAACTGGACGGCTCCATGGACTCCTAACACCTCGAACTGATCCACGGCCAGGCCAAAAATCTGCCCGAGAACTATGTCTACCTTTGCCTCTTTGGAGTGGTCTGGAAAGCCTGGCCCTAACTCTAGCCTGGAATAAGTAACCATTTAGCACCCATTGCAATAGGCACAAGAACATAGAAAATAACTTAACTATAGGTGAAAAAAAACCTTATTATCTCCTTCACCCAATTCCTCGTTGTTGATTCTTTTAGCACAATTAACTGCTGCGTCATGGGTATCGAATGTGACAAATCCAAAATCTTTTCTCCTGGCAGATGGCATGTTGCGGGCTAGCTCGACTTTTTCAATTGCCCCATATTTTTTAAGAAGTTTCCGAATGTGATCCTCGTCCCAAGAAGCAAGAAGACCATCCACAAACACAGTTTTAACCTGAACTCAAGATTATGAGTACCGACAGCATAAAAAGGTATGTTGCATCAAAAAAGGAGTTATGGATTAACGAGCTACTAATTACATTTTTGAAAGGTAAGACCTACTAATTACATCCCAAACGCAATAATAATAATTAATAAGATAGTGCGTAAAATACATTTAAATTAATAAATCCATGTATGCAAGAGCAAAGTGATGATATAGTGGTCGGAGATCAGAGCAAGGTAGAAAACAGAGCATTCGAAACCTCAGCCTCTACTCTTTTTCTTCTCATACCATGACCAAGTAAGATATAAAAATCCTATAAACCATTCAAATAGAAGTAACAGATATCTCAAAAAGAAAACAATTCTAGTTGTTCAAGCTTTTAAAAATGTTATCAGCACCATGACACAATTCAAGTGCACAATGATCTAAAATATGACCTAAACCAACCAGGTATTGTGATCCTTCCAACTAAGCAAAAAAGCTCATCCAAGTATGTACCTGAGCCATGATTTCATCACCGGGGTCAATGAAGGAATCTGAAAAGGAAACCTTAGCGGGCCTATCAACTCCAAACATGACATCCCTCTTCTGTAGACGCTTAAAAGCAATCATGGCATCGGATCGCGAGGAGAATTCCAAGAAGGCAAAACCTCGATTCATACCTTGGTTGTTAGCGTCTTCAATCAATGTCAAATCATCAATGTTCTCCACACCATGGTGATTCAACTTCTCTTTCAACTGGAAGAACATCAAATATCAGTCAGAAGAGACTAAGCAACTCCCCAAAATCTAAAGCACATACATGCTTAAGGATTCCTAATCGACTTACTGCTTCCTTTGTCCATGTCTTGCATATGTTACCCAAAAACAAAGTATCACTGTCTTGACTTGGAGTAACACCACATTGCTTTCCATGAATCTGGAATATGGTTGTCAAAATTTACTATCCAACAGAAGTTTTTAAAAAAATACATTAGCTTTGAGAACAACATGATTAAAGATGTACCACTGGGTTCTTCAGCTCAGAACAAGCTCGTCTTGCTTGTTCTGCAGTTGCAAAACGCATGAATGCAAAACCTTTATTCTTCTTCGTCTGAGGATTCATCATAAGTCTGGCTTCAGTAACCTCACCAACTTCACCGAAGACTTTCCTGAGATCATCCTCAGTAGCATCCTTGTCCAATCCCCCAACAAAAATTTCAAATTCCTTCCGCTTGCGCCTTTCTTTAAAAACTTTGTGATGCTCTTCTTCTTCATTAGCATCAACCATCTCAGCATGCTCCTCCCCAGCATGCTCCTCAGCTTCCTCCGGCTCAAGTTCTTCCTGCACATCTTCTATTTCCTCTTCAATAACATCACCCTCTTCTTCTTCACCAATATCCTCCTCCTCGAGTTCTTTACCTACTTTTTCCTGAGCATCTTCCTCAATTTCCTTATCATAATCTACACCAACATACTCTTCAGGTTCGTAGTCAGGCTCATTATCCTCCAAATCTAATCTTTCACCCGTTTCATATTCATCAATAGATTCTTTCACCTCGTCATCCTCTGAGGCAAAAAGGAGATACAGATATTCATTGGACAGTCAACAGACTTAAACCACAAAATATTCAGGACCATTTGCCACGAACTTTCTGTAGTTGGTTGTTACTAGCACCAGAAAGAGACGTATTCATCGTAATAATCATCAAAATTAAACTTCTACAAAGTAGATGTCTTTCTGAAACAAACAAGAAATCGTGCAAAGTTCTGCCAGTGAAAATACTTTTACAGTGAAGGCCAATGTCCAATTAAAATGACTTGCAGCTATAATCTTACTCTTCTTTCTTAAAGCCAGCAGAAAAGAGAGAAATCCAAACCCATAATTTTATAAAATAGAAATAGATAGAAACTGCACCCTACCTTCAGGAGCAGTATGTTACATTATGCTAATATCTGCTATATTATGCTAAAGAGCTAAAGAGCCAAAAACATTATGCTAATAACTTGTCTGTTATAAAATATCTGATAAGTCGAGGAAATTTAGAATAATCCTTCTGCCAAAATAACATCATTTACATGTGAAAAATAGAATGAGAAATTCTAATTACCCCCACCATCTTTAGACAATCCTCATATTTAAAACTTCTGCACGGTTTAAGACAGAAGAACAACTTCCAGAAAGGAAGGATACCAACAAACCCAACCGAAAAAATACTGTCTTTACAGTAAAAACCTAAAAATCCATCCTGATTTCCCAGTTCTCCCACTGTTTATGGCCAGTTGATGGACCTCTCTAAGCTAAAACTTAAGAGAACGAAGTCAAACTCTAAAGACCAACATCCCTAAAAGAGGCTTCTTGACTTGGGGAAAAAAGTTCGAGATAACCTAAATTTACAGAGAGATGGTAACAAATAAAGCAAAGAATCTTTAGGGCGATCCCGATAAAAAGAAAATTTGAAATTTGCATATACTGCCCTAATCAACAACCCCGCTTGTACATATACAGATCTAAAATAAATTATCAAGAAACCAATTTCCCATACTACCAATCATCAAAAGAATTCACTTACTCTGACCAGAAGCCTCTCTGTTATCCTTTATAGCGTTCTCCTTCTCCTTCGCCTCTTTCCCCATCTCCGTTACCTTATTCTCCTCGATCACAACCACTGTCTTCTGTTCCTCAACCATCTCTTCGGCTTTCACGTTCGACTCTTCAGTCTGGACGTGGGTCTTCTGCGTCGCCCGAGCCCGTGCAGCCCGCTTCGTGCCTGGTCCCGGCGGCGTCTTCTTGGCTGTTTTCGGTGGCATCTTCCGATCAAAATTAACCTCTATTCCCAAACAATTTATGATTTTGAGACCCTGAATTCAATTATTAGCTAAATTGGATGAAAAGTCACCTCCGTATGCTTGCGCGCGCAAATAGTTAAGGGTGAAACCCTAAATTTGACCAATAATATGCCCATGACGCAAGTTGTTCCCAAAATTCGTTCATTCAATACTCATTTTCAACTACACATTCTTCAATAAAATAATATTAAACAAAAATTCAAAAAAAATTCTTATATTTTAACCACATATTTTTTATCATAACACATCTTAAAATGTAATTTCTTGTCAATAGCGTGTATCAAACACGACCTTGGAAAAATGTTTCCTCCAGCGCGTGGGGCATTCTGTCAGGCAGTACAATAATAAGAAATGATTTTTTTTTCCTTATAAATTCTGTTTAATATTTTTTTGAAAAAATTGTAGCATTGATCGCCTTTGTTTGGACTCCTTTAAAATCAAATTTAAAGAGAAATGTATTATGAAATGTAATTTTTTGAAAAATCTGTGATTAAAAAACAAAATTTGTATTTATGAGAATGTGTGGTTAAAAAAAAAAGAAAAAAATAAATTTTCATTTTAATGGAGGCCAAGATTTAAAATAGAAAATGCAAACAAAGGGGCAAAAATAGCTCCACTGCTCATCTCCCACGCACAAATGTCCATTGATTTGAAGAACTAGCTTGTTTGTTTCAGTTTTACCTTGAAGAACTTCAACGAGTCATCTTCACTAAGGCCCCGTTTGATAGCATGAATTTTCGTTTCCCATCTTTGATAGTGTTTGATGTCCAGAATTTTCCCTACCAATTATAGAAAAAAATTCAATAAAGCTAATTTGTACAAAGTTGAGTTACAAAAATTGGGTTATAAAGTGTGTTGTCAAAATCCAGACAATTGATTTCAAATGATTTAAAAATCTGTTTTTAAAATGATTGGTGTAGATGTTANAGTTACAAAAGTTGGGTTACAAAATGTGTTGGCAAAATTCAGACCGTTGATTTCAAATGATTTAAAACTCTATTTTTAAAATGATTGGTGTAGATGTTATTTTGTTAACTAACTTTATAACCCAACTTTGTACATGTAACATAACTCTTTTTTTTTTTAATTTTGCAATGAAAATAAATTTCATAACAAATTGTAAAAATAAAAAAAAAATTTACTTTAATGGACAATTTTCATGTAAAACAAAGTCAAATGAATACTAAACTTTGATAAAAAAAAATGATTTTTTAGGAAATTTTATTTTTTTCGTTTTGTTTTTTACTTTTTGGTAATGGAAACAAATTTTATAATCAATTGTGGAAAATATTATCACTTTAATGGATAATTTCCATGTAAAACAAAGTCAAACGAACACAAAAGGATCCAAAATTTTAAAATTTTTCGGGTGGAAAATTATATCAATCAAACACACTTAATTAACA
>CAIGRT010074912.1:0-17299 GCA_903798405.1 Fraxinus platypoda | reverse complement strand
AAATTAAAACACAAAGAGAACAACCATAATTTATGAATAATAGACTTGAGTGTAATTTCCACAAGTTAAAACATGGGTAAATATCATTTTGACTCTTGGGCTTTTTATTGAATATTGAATTGTTTTTTAATCATTTTTTTAGAATAACGTCCATTCTAAATATGGTTACGGTTTTTACTTATCTTACCGATAAGTAGAAATTGTATAAAGGAAGGGGTTGTAATGAATTTGTTGTGGAAATATTATTCCAATTGGAACGAAAAAAATAAAAATATAAAGATTTAACGTCAAAGAGTTGAATCAATGTCGAAGAAGTTAAATAAAAATTAGAGATGCCCGAATGCGGAGGTTCAATGGTTATTTTAATGATTTGCTACTTAAATTTTCACCCTATAATTGGGCTATTTCCAAGCTAATTTTCAATTTTTTTTTAAATCGAAACATGCAATCTAATAAAAAAATGGTAATTACATTTACACAACAATTTTTTTTTTTTTTTTTTTGTATCTACAACACATTTTAATTAAAAGAAAGGTTTCCAATATTTGCTCACTTTTGCTTTTATGTCATCAACTTTTTTTCTCGTCGCATTGTCATTTTTAGCTTTCAATTAACTAACATATTTTTGTCTAGCGATTTTCATCCAAATATTTTATCAATGTGCATTGAAAAGATGAGCAAATATTTTGTTTCAATTTTGTATTAGTTATTTATTTTGGTTATTAAAAATACGAGAGATAAATATGTCATTTTGACCCTCATAACAAACATTTTGGATGAAAATTATCTTTATATATAGATAATGTGTCATAATTAATAGAGGGTTGATGATATTTTTTTAATTTTGTAAAAAAAATTCCCCCCCCCCCCCCCCTCTCTCTTGCGATTTCGTGTCCCCCTTTTGAAGAACTCCACAAATTTCCTCCACTTTCAAGTGTGATCTTGTAAAATCAACAAAATTTCGCAGAATTTCGCTCGATTTTTCTTCTCTACGGTTGATTTGCTGTATTTCATCGTGTATTATTTTCTCCCTTTTAGATCCCCTTTTCGATTGTCGCAGAATTTCACTCGATTTTCCTTCTCTCCGGTTGATTTGCTGTATTTCATCGTGTATTATTTTCTCCCTTTCAGATCCCCTTTTCAATTTCGCTCGGCATCGCATCGCTGTACAAAAATTCTTCTGAATGAAAAGTTGTTTACTGACTGCCACTTGTTAGTGTTCAAATTCCCTTCTATTTATCCACATATATCTTGAAATTTACCTTTTTGAAATTTACGAAAACTCCCCTTTTTCTCCTCCAAAAAGATCCCTGAATTCTTTCTAAGGTACTATCTTCGATTCTGTTTTTTTTCTCTCTATGGATGTAGGCATGTGTACATGTGTTTACAACAGTAATTGTTTGGGTTTGTTTAGCTGCGCCTATATGTTTGGTTGTTGGATTTTTTTGTTGCCTTGTTTTGGTACTATCAACATAAAAAGTGAGCCTATTTCTTGATTTATTTTTGTTTTATGTTGTCTTCATTGATTCCAAAAAGTGGGTTTCACAATTTTTAGTTTCTATCCCAAGGAGAACTTTTAATTTTCCCCCTTGAAATTAAGTATCTAGAAAAGTGATTGTCGGAAATTAATTTAATATATGAAGAAAACATTTCCGAATTTCGGTTCGGAAATGTATCTCTCTCTTGTGGATGAGGTCATAGAGTTCTGACCTTGAAACTAGAATTTGATAAACTGAGTTCTATTGAAGTTTCAATTGTTTCTTTAATTGTAATTTCCGGCCCTGATTGATGTTCCCAAATACGACGTAATGAGGTAATTTGTCAACTTGAATAATAGGCTTATATGGTGGTTGAGTGCATTTGAATTTTTCATAGCATCTGCATTATTAACCATTACTCTCTATGATAACAAAGCAGTTAGTTCTTTGTAGAACAACTGTAACATACTTCATTTTGTACTGAATTAGTACAAAGTGGTTGACTTTAATTTCAAATTGTCAACGGTTATGAAAAAGCTAAGAAAAGGAGGAGTCATTTAGTGTAAAAATGGCTGAGTACATATTTCATTTCCTGTAAATTTGAGATTGTAGCAGATCTTGTATGTTGAATGTCATCAAGGGATCTTTACATGACTGGAACTTAGTATGTTATTTGTATAGAACAGTTGCAGCGCGTCTATGGAAGAAAAAAATCATTCGCATAAACGTGGGCAATCTGTTTGATCATCAAGGCGGAGTCAATCATTTTTATGGAATAGGGAAATTGCTACTATTCCAACCGTTTCTTCAGGTTGGTATCTATATCCGTATTTTATTGATTCTCTTGATTCATTTATAGTTTTGTTCTTTTTATTTTATGTTGTGGGTTTAGTTGTGTCAATTATAAATTAAATTCTTGTGATTTAAGTTCTTATTTTCATTCCTTCCGTTGAAAATATAGGTTCAGAGGGTTCTGTTGTAGCTGAATTGAGTATTAAGTGAGCACAAAAGATTACTACTGTAACAGAAATACATGCGATGAACAACGGAAAGAAAAAAGAGTGAAAACTGGAAAAAAAATTTGGTGAGAATCCTTCTATAATGTTTGTTTTTATTACTCTTTGTTCTTTTAATTTGGATGTGTAATACATTTCCTATCGTTGACTGTTTATTAATTGGCAGATACTAGAACTAAGGAAGGATATTCTTATACCTGATTACTGTTTTGCTGGTGGTGGGGAGATCAGGTCTATTAATGCTTGGTTTGGTCCAGCTGGGACGGTTACACCATTGCATAATGATCCACACCACAATATACTTGCTCAGGTATGGAAGATGTAATTCTTAATGCTGCAAAGATTACTGGGAAAAAAGAAGAAGATGATGAATATAACATGTCAACAAGAATGACTACCCTTGCAAATCTTTCACCATTGGCTGTGACATGATAAATTTTTTTGTCAATGTTTGTCCATTTCACAATTATAATATTAATAATGCCTTTAGCTTGAATTCTCTGAAACAAGAACATGTTATACATATTCTATTGTACTTGTGTTTATCATTATGTGGGGTAAATGATGGCGAATTGTTTTAGTGATGAGGGAGGAGGAGCATGTATTGGGGCATGAAAGGTTGCCAAGGCATTGTTTGGAGTTTTGGGTGTAGTAGTTGATTGAGAGCAAGGGATAATATGCATGGCTATGTAGTTTTTAAAGAATCTAATGATAAATTATACATAAGGCAAGAGGGGTAAGTTAACTACAGTCGTACTACTCAGTGTGTGTGAATTTCGTTTTACATTACTCCATATGTTTGTAAAAACTGGTTTACATAATTCATAATTTTCTTTCTACTGTTAACCCTGTGAAGAAAATACTTTTGCCATCATCTCCTCCATAATTAAGTATCTTTGGCTTAATTTTTTGTTTAGGATTGCCGATGCAGAAGAAAACTTGGGTGAAAGTGAAGTTCGGGAAGCTCACTTGGCAAAGTCCTTATTTTTTATTAGAATTGGCTATAAGGTACAGTCGTACAGATTTTATCCTTTGATGTTTTACTTATGTTATTTTGATTGAATTTATTCATTGTTCTTAAAAAATCCAGGAAAAGGCACTGGAGCAACTCAAGTTAACAGAAAGTAAGACCGTTGCATTTGGACAAAAGATGGACTTGGTTTCCTGCACACTACAGATTGGTTTCTTCCACATGGACTTTAATCTCATCTCTAAAAGCATTGACAAAGCAAAGAAGTAAGGGTCAACATGGATGATAATCTTAGATTAAAAATTTCCTTGTTTCATTTTATTTTAGTTTCGATTTTGACAGTTAGCACGACACAGCTTGTTTGAAGAGGGAGCTGACTGGGAGAGGAAGAACCATTTAAAGGTGTATGAAGGATTGTATTACATGTCCACCCGTAATTTCAAGAAAGCAGCAAATCATTTCCTTGATTCTATCTCAACTTTCACGACTTATGAGATTTTTCCTTATGACACCTTCATATTTTACACTGTCCTTACAAGCATTATATCCTTAGATAGAGTTTCCCTGAAACAAAAGGTATCCAAATTTTCTATAAATCATCAACTTAACTGGAACTTAGTTATTATTTTCTCCCTCTATTTATGTGTGTGTTTTTGCTTCGACAAGCAGCATTTCTTTCTTATGGTGTTTGTAATATATGGCAGGTAGTAGATGCTCCCGAGATCCTTACTGTCATTGGCAAAATCCCATATTTATCTGACTTTCTGAACTCTCTATATGAATGCCAGTATAAATCATTTTTTTCAGCTTTTGGTAAGTATATTTTACTAAACCAAATCTTGGGGAAATTGTTATCATAAACCTCAGACAAAAAAGTAAGACATAGAGTAACTTAATTTAATAAGAAATTTTCACCCATAAGATCACTCAGATAAGTTAGAACCTCATTTCATTAGTACTATAATAGTTTATATATATATATACTTTTTTTTTTTTACTTATAGGGATGTCCATACTTTCTTGTCATATCATATTATTTTTACATATTATAAGTTAACCTAACCCCCATACCATACCACATTACTTTTACAGTAAAAGCATGTCCTGTTATGACAACTAATATGAAAATTGTACTTCCTCACTTATCTGTCTATTCATCTATGTACTCTACAGTTGTACTATTCCACAAATACACACACACACACACACACACGTATATAACATATCCTTTCCAAAACAGAAAGTAGCTTCTATTTTTATAAGGCAGCATGGTCTCTTACGAACAGGTAATCTGGACACTGTACAATTTCTTTTTTTATTTGTCTACTTTAAGACCTTATTATTACTTACACAAACACAGGCTTTTATATACATATGTAAGTATATATAGAAGAGCCTAAAGAAGAAAAAACAACTTTTATTTTCCAGTGATACATGAAGCAAGGTAAATGATTCTCTCTTTCTTTACATTTTTCCTTTTCTCTTATTGAATCGAAAGAGAAAGAAGAAAAAACAGCTTTTATTTTGCACATATACAAGAAGCAAGGTAAATGATTTTCTCTATTTCTTTACATTTTTCCTTCTCTCTTAGACCCATACAAGTATGAATAATATATGAATGATAACAACTATTATAGTACTAAGTTTCCAACAATCTTTTAATTTTTGTCTCTTATTTCCATTTTCCAGTTATGAGCATGGAATCGAATTACAAATTAATCCCTGAAATAGCAACACGAGAAATCGAATGAACGTGTAAAGTAGTAGTTGTGGAAAAAATGGCTTCAAGATCATCACAAAAGGGGAATGGAATGTATCAACATCTTTGGTTAATGGATACTGCTGTAAGTTTCTACAGATAATAAAATGTTCATACTTCATTTTTTCTTTCTTCAATTAGAATACAATATTGTATTGTATTGCAGTTTAGTACTCCGCTTTTTCCCATTAACATCAGCTCTGATTAATTAAAGAACATGGTCATCTCCGTACTTATATGAAAGAGTTACAAGATTGTGTCTAACAGTATGAAATTATTATATCTTATTGAAAATCCTTCATATCTTCTTCAAAATTCGTGTTATATGAACTGCTTTTTTTTTTTTTTGCTTTTTCAAGTTGAAAAAATAAAACAGTGTCCAGAATTACCATACACCAAACTGCTTATTTTAACACTGAAATGTTTGAACTTATCTGTCTAATTTTTTTTTCTTTTTCATGTTGAAAAAATAAAACAATGTGTTCAGAATTACCATACATCAAACTGCGCATTTTGACACTGAAATGTTTGAACTTATCTGTTTTAATTATTTTTCATACTTACATAAATTTGAAAATAACTTTATTATGTTACATTTTATCTTATATTTAATAACTCATGTAGGAAAACAAAGTCCAAGCAACTATATTTGCTCAGAACATTAAAGCTCTTGAAAATACATTGGTACCATCAAAGACATACTTGATCTCAAATGCATATGTGAAGCAAACAAATGAACAATTTAGATCAACTTGTGGGAATACACAATGGACAATTAGTGGTTCAACCCGAAAAGAAGAAGTGAATGAAAACCACGTCTCTCTTGTGGAATCGTGTTTCCAGTTTACAACATTTGATGAACTTCACAAGTACATGGACATGGACACTGAAATAGGTAAATCAAACTATTACCACAAATGTATTCATTACACAACTATACATTCACACTGATGCATATCACAGAAAACTAATGATTTTTTTTTCAGCATATGTAGGTATTGCAGTCGATGTACGTCTAAAAAGGAAAATTCCAAACACAAATGCAAATTCAACTGTCCAAGACATTGTTCTTGTTAATGAAAGTTAAGTATACATCAAGTTAAATTTTTATAAACAAACCAATAGATTCTCAGCTATCGAAATTAACTAAACTTTTTGTAATTTCACATGCAGGTTGCAGTCAATTATATTAACCATCTGGGACAATTTTATAGACTATGAAGGAGCTGAGATTACTAACTGCCTTATGAAAAAACCAATCATTGTCAGTAACCATTTAAAGGTGACATCATTCAATGGTAAATAAACTTAGAATTTATTCGTTTCTTTTAATAAATTGTGTGCTATAAATAAATTATATTTTACTTACACAATTGTAATATATTTAATAGGAATATCATTGTCCACAACAGCAAACAGCTCAATCTTCATAAATCCAAAGTTTGAAAAACTTGTCGAGCTGAGAAAATGGTTAGTACACTTGTTTTGTTATTCGTTATTTTTTTTAAAAAAAATTATTACTCATTTACTAGGATTTTATTATATTTCATTGTTTACATGTTTTTTTCACTTATCATTACCTATTGTTTAAGGGCGGAAAGAAACAAAGAAATGTTGACAGAGATGATAACTCAAAAGACGTATGATTTACCGAATACTTCCACTATTCTACCTCCTCCGTAGAACAAAATCATCTACATCAAAGATATTTCAGAAAAAATATCAACGGTATATTAAATAGTGCAATTTAAACTATGCAACTGAACTCTGTCATTAGAATTCTTTCCATTTTGCAAAAACAGGTTTTCAGTAAAAAATTTATGCTGACATTCCTTGAATTTACTTCAGCGCAAACCATTTTGGATCAAAGGTAAGGTAGAAATGAAGACAACAACTCAGTCACTTTGGTATATGGCATGTGACACCTGTAGTTGAATGTCCTTTGCTTAGTTGAATGAAATGTATCTTTGCAATTATTGCAAGTACATGCATGCAAGAGCAATTCCTAGGTAATAATGATAGATATTATATTACTATGTAACAAAAATAATCATTCTTTATATAGTTTAGTTTCAGTAAAAATCAGCTCTTGCTTAATGCTAAATTAAAATTTTTCCCCCCAGAGCAAGGTGCAGTGTTACCATTGGAGATCACACTGGCAACATTATTGCATCGTTATTCGGCGATGTGGCTGAAAAATTCTTACACCTTCCAGCCGAGAAAATAATGAAAGATAATCTGATGGTAAAGTTTTTATGTATTATTTATTACATTCAACAAGTTTCCCCAGCTGCATAATTTGATAGTATATTGTTTAATCTTTTATATGCAGCCACATCATGTGATTGGTGCTCATAAGTCTAACTACATGGATGAAGACCAATTCATTTACATGAAAGTAGGAAACCCCGATCCAAAAACTAACCAACCGAGGTTTGATGTGATATGATGACAACCGTGAACTTGAAGAAACATCTCCAATAGTGTCTCCATATGACGCGAAGAATAAAGTTTCATTCAATTGCACAAATTCCTCTAAAACCAGTCAACAATTCCCACCTGCTGTACGAAGAAATCTGGTCTTTGAAACATAAATTGTTGAGCAACCAAAAATACAGAAGATGATATCATCCGACCATCCTAAAAATGAGAGGACTGCAGTCCATGAACCTGACAACATCATTACTACAACAAAGTAACTATCCCATGCCTTCAACAGTTCAAGTAGCAACTGAAATGTTTTTGTTCTTTTGCTAAATGCAAATGCTGGGAATCATTTTGCAGAAACTTTGGCAGCAACGTGGGCAAATCAGCAACAACAAAATAGTTGTTTTTTGAACTCCTTTTGACTTAATGGCTATTTTGTATAAGACCATATTACAACTTATGCATGACATGAGCTTCATTTTAGTTTTTGGAAACTATGTTTATATGTTCGACATGCACAGTGTATTATGTTAATGTATATATAGTAATTGCATGTATGGAATCTATTGCACTCTTAACTTTTGCAAGTCAAAGTAAAGACTCAATTCTTAATTTGTTTCCATTCTATTGAGTTTTTTGGTGAATATACTTGCAACACTAAGGAAACTTTGTACTTATAGATTCTATGGTAGTGGATACGATTAAGAAAGCACATTATTTAATGTATATCATTAGATATTTATATATCCTAAAATGGATTTTTATTTTAACAATATCACTTAGAAAAAAATAACTATAATCGTGCAACACACGATGCACCACTAGTAAATATAAAAATAAGAAAAGTTTAGAAATATTTATTGTAATTAAAAAAAAATGATGTAGTTATGTTATATGAATATATTTACCCATAAAAAAATCGGTCTCACATAAGTGATAATACACTTTTCGTTCCGCCTTTTTATTCCTTATACAAAGATGTGATACACCATTTAAGCTCTATCTTTTGTTAGGGAGTACATAACTCACTTGTCTACAATAAAAAACATGTTCAAGGTTTGACATCCTTGGCAGTTGTTTTTTTATTTTTATTTTTTTATTTTTTTACCCTTTCTTTTCTTTGATTAAATATCACAATCACGAGATTGAAGTCTATAACAATTTTAGATATATATTGATTTTAAAAATTACATAAACCTCCAATTTCTTTTCTTTTGGATTCATTGAGAAAATTGATTTCTTTTAGCTCTATCCTATTTGATGCGCCATAATACTATGAGCCCGAGCTCGAGCACAATACCCGAACTTGACGCTCCAATTATGTTAGTTCCAAGCTCGGGTTTCATGTTGTGGTCGGGTCATTGTTGAGGTCGGGCTTCAAGCACTTTCGTCCGGTCTCCTTGACCTTCTTTCACATCTTTTAGAAGTAGTAATCATATTTTGACTATAACTCCCCACTTTTCCTATCTAAATACAAACTGCTAACATATTACAAATTTAACTCTAACTCAAACTGCGCATTTCTAACATAACACAAACACCTTGTATGACAAGGATAAGGACTGTAGGAAGTTGGATCCTTTTAGGACTCCATCTCCAACACATATAAATACATGACCCAGCCTCATTATTCAGGGACGTTTTACATAATATTTTAGCATACAACTTTTCACACAATTTCCCTATATGACTTAAGCATCGGAGGGGCGACGAAAACAGGCCTCGACGCCTTTGTTTCAGGTATTGAAGATCGGATCACGCGGAGATCAATCATCCGGTTCGAGTTCATTCCAGTACAAGTTTTTGGTAGCATCATTGGCGGCGTCTATGAGAAACGCTACCAAAAGCCATGGTTAACACACGTTCAGTACATCTACCAGCAAGCTCATCCACTCTTAACCAGCCCCTACCGAAGATCATCCGGTTTCCCAGGAGGTATCGTCAGGAGAACCACCACATCCATCAGCAGCGGTCGCACCTAGAGCGTTTGAGGAACTCCGTCAACAAGTGGCCACCCTAACTTGGCATCTAATCAGAGAAGTACACCCCATCACCATCGCCGCAGAATGGTCTTACGACAGATGCTTGGGCTCCTAGCCCCCCCAACACGGTGATACCGGAACCTCAGGCGTACCACGTGGGCCTTTAGGTTCGAGGACAATTACGATGGACTCTGCTGATCTTGCCAGGATTATTCAAGAGGGAATCACGGTCGGAATGCTTCAGAAGTCTCAGGCAATAACAGGGTTAATCCTTAACACACCTTTCACCCCGAAAGTCTTATCATGCCCCCCTACCGGACAGATTTATGTATCCTCGGGTGAATGAGTATGATGGGACAATCGATCCCATCAACCATCTCAACATATACACGGATATCATGAACTTGAACGCACCCAAGGCAGTAATGTGCAAGGCCTTTCCTCAGATACTTACTAACGCAGCCAGGTATTGGTTCTCCACATTGGAACTTAACTTCATATCTTTCTTTTCAGACTTGGCCGACAAATTCTCCGCTTTCTTTGCAAGTAGTAAGTGCATCAGGAAGACAGTCGTGTCACTCATGCAGATACGTCAAGTACCCAACGAAACACTTCGCAATTTCATGACAAGGTTTAATAAGGAAAGACTTCTGATCCCTGATCTACATATCACAACCACAATCTCTGCTCTAACATATGATGTAAGATGTGAGGCTTTTAAGATGTCTTTGTCAAAGACACATCTCATGTCAATAACCGACCTACTTACCCGGGCTGAAAAATGCACCAACATGGAAGAAATCATGTTCCCCAAGAGAGATGCACTATTATTAAAGAAGCCCGAGCTTAAGAGGCTATATGAGTCTAACCAGTGTCCAGATCCTTTTCGAAGCAAGCCAAGGCAAGACCTCCCTCCAGCATGCTCCACTCGTCTGAACACCACGAGGTCTAACATTTTGTTGGAAATTAAAGATCTTAAAGAACTGAAATGACCTCTAAGGCTGCGAGCTCCACTTGACACCCGTGATAGGAGCAAGTATTGTGATTTTCATCGAGATCATGGGCACACGACTGAAGGTTGCTTCGTCCTAAAGTAAGAAATTGAAGCCCTCATCAAGCGGGGATTTCTGGGTACTTACGTCAGCTATGACAAGCGTAAGAGGAACAACCAAGGTAAGGACAAAGCTCCAGAAGATCGGGGGAACAAACAGCCAACAGCAGACACCATTAATATCATTGTCGGAAGGACGGCCTCGGGAGGGGACTCCAGCAGTGGGCGTAAGCAGTAGGCCAGGTAGTACCTCTTGATCTCAAGCATGGATTTTGGTAATGTAGAAGACATCACTTTCGGATCAAAGGATTTATAAGACGTGTCTTTTCCTTTTGACGGCGTCTTGGTTATATCGGCGATCATTGCTAATTTTGAGGTGAGGAGAATTCTGGTGAATAATGGAACCGCAGCTAATGTGCTGTCACATGAGGCTTTCGTTCAGATGGGTATTTCAGCTGAGCAGCTCAAGCCGGTCAAAACCCCCTCTTCAGGGGTTCGGAGGTGGTGTCATCATTCCAAAAGGCATTGTCAGGTTACCTCTCACCTTGGGATCAGAAGGGAAGTAGGTAACGCAGATTACAACCTTTCATGTAGTTCGTACTCCTATGGCCTACAACTCCATACTTGGAAGGCCCTTGCTTAATAGGATTAAGGCAATTGTCTCAACCTTTCAGCTGGCAATGAAATTTCCTACAAGTAATGGGGTCGGGGTAGTTCGAGGAAGCCAAGCAGTAGCCAGACAATGCTATGTTACTAGCGTTCGGGAGATCAAGGCTGACCTCTGCAACTCTCGAGCTTGACCTCGAGCATCATGGGAGACTTGCCCCATTGGAGGAGATGGAGGAGCTCGAGCCTAGTAGAAAAGTTACCATTGGTTGAGATCTTAACGGTACAACCCCAGCCAAACTTATCAGTTGTCTATCTCACAAGATCGATGTATTTGCTTGAAATGTCGAAGATATGCCTAGAATTGACCCCGAAGTTGCAGTACACAGACTCAATATAAACCCAGATGCAAGACCAGTAAAGCAAAGGAGGAGTCAGTTTACGCCAGAACGGCAGGAAGTCATACGAGAAGAAATTGCTAAGCTCATCAATGCAAAATTTATTCGGGAAGTCCAATATCCCGATTGGCTTGCCAACGTTGTTCTTGTCAAGAAAGCCCATGGAAAGTGGCGAGTTTGCATCGACTTCACAAATCTTAACAAAACATGCCATAAGAATAGCTATCCCCTACCTCGAATCGATAATCTTGTAGACAACACTTCAGGTCATAAATTATACAGTTTTCGGATGCTTTCTCTGTACCATCAAATTTTTATGGCAGAAGAGGATCAGGAGAAGATCTCATTTATGGCCGATTCAGCCATTTACTGCTACAGGGTCATGCTATTTGGGTTGAAGAACGCAGGAGCAACATATCAAAGACTTATCAATAAGGTTTTTGCCAACTTGATAGGGAAGAACATCGATGCATACGTGGACGACATGGTCTTTAAGAACAAGCAATTGGATTGTCATATCTCCGACCTTGAGAGGTTTTCACTACACTGCGGAGGTACAAGATGAAGCTGAATCCTACAAAATGTGCATTTGGAGTGGCTTCAGACAAGTTCTTAGGTTCATGATCACACATAAAGGAATAGAGGCCAACCCTGACAAGATCCAAGCCTTGATATCTATGGAACTCCAAAGTTGCAAGAAGGACATTCATAAATTAATAGGTCGGGTTGCAGCCTTGAATAGGTTTGTATCCCTAGCATTAGACACGTGTTTCCTTTTTTTCAAAGTTCTAAGGGGTAACTGGGTCTTCAATTGGAATGAAGAATGTAATTTAGCCTTTCAGGAGCTGAAGCGGACGTTGGCAACACCTCCATTTCTCACCAAGCCAGAACCTGGTGATACATTGTTATTATACTTGGTCATTTCTGAGAATGCAGTAAGTGGGGTGTTGGTAAAGGAAGTTGGAAAGGTCCATTGACCTATTTACTATGTGAGTAAAGTACTTCATGATGCAGAAACTCGGTACACATTGGTTGAACAACTTGCACTTGCCTTGATTATAGTTGTCAGGAAGCTACGCCAATATTTTCAATCTCATCCAATTGTTGTGCTCATTGATCAACCATTTAGACACGTACTTCATAAACCAGACGTCTCAGAAAGACTACTGAAATTGGCGATTGAACTTGGCGAGTTTGATTTAGAGTTTAAGTCGCGGCCCACAATTAAGGCGCAAGCCTTAGTTGACTTCATTCCATAACTTACCCCTAGGCCTCGGGGGCCACATGAGAAAGACCCGAGCAAGACCTTAGAAACTTGGGAAATCTTCGTAGATGGAGCATTGAATAGTTCGGGATCGGGCGCTAGGGTTATCATCACTAACCCTAACAAGACTACAGAGATCCAATGCGGGCTCAGGTTCGAATTTGAAGCCACCAACAATGAAGCAGAGTATGAAGCTGTCATCCTAGCTCTAGAATTGGCATACAACCTTGAACTTGAGAACATCAAAGTTTTCAGTGACTTACTACTAGTGGTCGGCCAGATCGAGGGTGCTTTTGAGAGAAAAGACGAGAAAATGAGTATGTGTTGCTTAAAGGTGCAACGATTCAAGAGTTGTAAAATCCTTAAAATTACAAAAGTTGACAATTCGAAAGCCGACGCATTATCTAGGCTCATGTTCATGGGAATAGATGGGCTTGATAGAACGATACACATCAAGATGGTGACAGAACCAAGCATAAAACAGAAGCCAAGTGTCATAGACATTGATCACGAGCCTTCTTGGATGGATCCGATAATCGAGTTCATAAATAGTGGGCATTTACCGACGGACCCCTGGGCTGCATGAAGCATTAAGTCCCAGGCTGCAAGGTATTGCATCATCAGAGGAGTCTTATTTCGAAGAAGTATTACTCTTCCCTACCTCAGATGTCTTAGACCTTCCGAATCTCTCCAACATTAGCTGAGGTTCATGAAGGTGTGTGTGAGAATCACCAAAGTGCTCGAGCTCTTGCTTATAAACTTATAAGGTATGGATATTATTGGCCTAGAATGAAGAAAGATGCAACAAATTACGTAAGGAGGTGTAACAAGTTCCAGAGATTCAGCAATATCATACATACCCCAGTGGAAGAGCTGACTCCCATCCACTTTTTGGTTCCCTTCGAGCAATAGGGAATTAACATCTTTGGACCTTTTCCCTTGGCAAGAGGTCAACTGAAATTCGTTTCTTTAGCAGTGGAGTACTTCACTAAATGGGTAGAAGCAGAACCCTTAGCAGTAATCTCAGAGCCCAAGCTCAGATCATTCGTGTGGAAGTCCATTGTATATAGGTTCGGAATACCAAAGGTGTTGATAATGGACAATATAAGGCAATTTGATAATTCGCAATTCAGAAACTTTTGTGCCAACTTCGGGATTGAACACTTCCTGACTTTAGTCTCACACCCTCATAGTAACGGTCTCACTGAAGTAACTAATCGAATCATATTACAAGACCTTCGAACAAGGATCGGGGGTGCCAGGGGTAGTTGGCTAGAGGAACTGGCTGCCATACTCTGGTCGTACAGGACTTTCCATAAGACAGCACCTGGTGAGATCCTTTTCATGTTAGCTTTTGGTGTGGAGGCCACAATACCAATTGAGTTCGGCCTTCCAACACAGAGGAAGGTCGAACCCCACATTTAGGGGTAAACGACTGAGCATCATGACTTACTTGAAGAAGTACGAGAACAAGCCTCGTTGAGGGCCGCAAGTTATCAAAACAAAACAACAAGGCACTTCAACACCAATGTCAAGACAAGGAGATTCAGAGTTGGTGATTTAGTCCTTAGGAGGGCAGAATCTACTAGGCATCCTTCAGGGAAACTAGGACCGGTATGGGAAGGACCTTTCGAAGTCATACGGAAAGTAAGAAGCGGTTCATACAGTCTGAATGATACCTCGAGAAGACCACTCACAAAGCCTTGGAATGCTGACAACTTGAAAATTTATTATAAGTAGCTGGTTACGCACCCAGGTATCTAGGTTGTTTGGTTTTCTATTTCGTACTTAGGTAGCTTTTTTTTTATTTACCTTTTCATTTTTATTTTTAAATCTAGTTCGGGCTTGCATGCCCTCAAACAGTTTTTTTTTCAGTTATGGCCTATGTATGTGCCCTTGTACTCTTCGCTATTTGGAACTCGTTTCGACAATAAGAACTTGTCCTAAACACATCCAACTAGTATAAGGTCGTGCTCCGAGCATGCAGTTAGCACACTAAACTAGCGTAAGGTCATGCTCCGCGTATGCAACTAGCACGTTAACTAGCATAAGGTCTTGTTCAACGTATGCAGCTAACATATTAAGTTAGCGTAAGGTTTGCTTCGAGCATGCAGCTAGTACATTAAATTAGCATAAGGTCGTGCTCCGCGCAGCATGCAGCTGATACGTCTGTCAACTATAATGTCCTCGACCTTAATGACCCGACCTCAATATTCAATATTCCTCAAAATCAAATTATGCTGAGGTCGAGAAAAGGGGTGATACTCATTATCCTCGAGCGACCTCAAGACTCACACATACCAAAAAACAATATATATATATATATATATCATAGCTCAAGTAAAATGCTCGAACTACACATCGAACAAATAACTCGAGCTTGTTGGCCAAAAACTAGTCAAGTGAAGAGCTCGAGCCATAAACAAACTCGAGCTACCTACATATTATTACATGCCCGAGCTAAAATATTGAACAAAGAACACGATCTTACATTATCCGAGCTGAAGCTAGGCATTGATTAGTTTCTGATATCGATATATTGAACGAACGAACATAATTAACAAAAACACAAAATATCGAGATAACATTAAAGCCAAAATATGAACCCAGAACGGGCAATGCACTTTACATTTTCAAAAACAAAAATATAATTCAAAAAGCTCGGGATGGGGGCTTAATCAAGATCTGTCGCGTCAGCAGGATCTCCCGATCTAAAGTCTCGACCTCCTCGTAAATACAAACTGTCAACTTATTACAAATTTGACTCTAACTCAAACTGTGCACTTCTAACATAACACAAACACCTTGTATGACAAGGATAATGATTACAGGAAGTTGGATCCTTTTAGGACTCCATCTCCAACACCTATAAATACATGACCCATCATCATTATTCATGGACGTTTTACATAATATTTCAGCATACAACTTTTCACATAATTTCTCTCTCTGACGTAAGCATTGGAGGGGTGACGAGGACTGATGTAGATCGAATCTACAAACACACTAACAAACGGGCTGTACCTTAAGAAAACAAACGTTTTTCTTATTTCATGAACGACCAAAAACCCTACAAGATGTTTTAGAGTCTTAAATACTAAAAGAACAGATAAACTACTAGGCCAGCAGTCCCTTAATGTGTTGGGCTGCAAAGCAAAATAAATAAATACTGAAAATACTGAACTAAGAAACATTAAACGCCGTTTTGACTTAGCAATTGAATTCAAACGTCCAAAATCCCTCATACATCACGACAAAGCGGTGAGTTCAGTGGGAATCGTCGCGAGCTTTTCGGAATGGGGTCATGGGCCCAAAACGGACACTGTATGCAAAAGTTACGTCATTTTCTTCAAACGTCGATCATCCAAACGTTCCAAATACGCAAGTGTCTGTTCCTCCACACTAACCTCATACAAGTTTTTGGTAGCATCACTATTAATTGATAATAAAATATCTAGTTTTAAAGAGTTCAAGTTGAGGAGAGTATAAAATACATGAAAATCTTGAGAAAACTATTAGCATAATTTTTCATTTCACCCATTTAACTTATGCTAAATATAAATTATATTTATTTTTTATATATCATTTTCACAAACTATTAAATTTGATATATTTGTTCAAATTAATCTATTTTTTTATAAAGAAATAAAATAGATCCGAATTTTTAGTAGAAAACGGAAAATGAAAAAGTTATAACTTTGATTTTTACTCATAGACATTAATGAATTATTTATTGTATTATAATAGTTTAATTATTTAGAAATGACAAAATGTTGTGTCCCACAAAACCTCACATTGCCTCTCCCTGTACCCATCCCGATTATTATTTTTTATTTTATATTATAAAAGCTAAATAATATTTAAAAATTTATATTAAAAATTAAAATAAATAAGAAAACATGAATATTTTAATCTTCTTCTCGCTCCCCAAAAATCGGGAGATAGAGAAGGCGTCTTAGTCCGCCTGTCCATCCACCTCGTTGTCATCTCATAATTATTATGAGTATAAAAACAAAGATAAAAGAAAAAAATATATATTGAAACATTATAACGTAATTTTAAATAGAAAATCTTAAGAAATGAGGGGGAAAAAGGAGAAACGAGGATAGTAAAATATCATCCAATAAAAGTTTCAAATTATATTATACATGCTTAAGGGTACGATAGGAAATAAAAATATACTTTTGGCTAATAAGAGAGGGATTTGTTATTAAATGGAAGTATTAGGGGATGTTTCTATAATTTTTAAAATAAAATGGGAGTTCTTGAATTAGCATAAAACTTAGGGCTTAAATGGAAATATTAGGGGATGTTTCTATAATCCTTCTTCTATTAAAAGAGGGAATCC